>VFFE01007633.1:2426014-2534901 GCA_008921705.1 Burhinus oedicnemus | reverse complement strand
GGTACCGGCTGGGGGCCGCGACTCCGCGAGGCGCGCAACAAGTGCGGCGGCGGCGGCGGGGCGGAAGGCGGGCTCCGCACCCGGCGGCGAGCGGGCGGGCCGGGGGAGGGAGGGGCCGGGCCGGGCCGGGGCGGCGGAAGGGCCGGGGTTTTCGCCGGGAGCGTCTTTCCCCGGTGCGTTTAGTCAAGAGCATGATGCAATCTCGCATTGCCATGGCTACTGCATCCCCGAGAGGCGGCGGCGGCTCCTTCCGCCGTGGCGGGGCACAGAGTCGGGAGAAATGGTCCGGGCAGGAAGGGGGGACATCACACCCCCCCGGCTGCGTTTAACGGCGAGGAAACGGCCGTGCGCCGCCTCCCCGGGCAGCTCGGGGAGGGCTGAGCGCTGCTACGGCTCGAAACAAAAGAAAAGAAAAGAAAAGAAAACAAAAAAGCCCGGACCCTTTTTTTGCCCCGGCGTGTGCGTGCGGACCGCGCCGGCGGGGTGAGCGGAGCAGCCGCCGCTCCCGGGGATGCTGGGCCCGGCGAGCGGGGCTGCCGGCGGGAGCGGCCCCGCGGTCAGCGGGAAGTCTTGTCGGGCTCGGAAGGGGAGGCTTCTTCCCCTTCTTCCCCTTCCCCTTCTTTCTTCTTCTTCTGCCCGGAGCCCGTAATGTTGCTCGCCGCCCCCGGCCGCGTTACGGGCTCGGAAATGGAGCCGCCGGTAGGGTGATTCCCGGGTTTGTCTGTGGGACGGGGCAGACGCCACGTTAAACCAGCGCCGTGGAGATGTGCGGTGCTTCTGAAAGGTGCCCGCCCGTTTTACAGTCTAAATGTTTAAAGGGTACAAGCATTAGGAAATAAGTAGAAAAGAAAGGGCGTGCGATGGAAATGTGTCAGTATGTCAGATGCGTGTGCAGGGACTTTCTTAAAAACTTTATGACTTTGCTTTTATCTCTTCCATCTCCTGGAAGCCCTCGGGCATCAGCAGCATTAGAAGTTGGCAACGCTCGGGGTTATGCGGAGTATGGTCTTGGGCGATTTAAGCGTTCTCTCCTTCCCTGCCTGCGCTGGCTGCTTTTCTGCCCTCATCCTCCATTTCCCAGGGATGCAGCAGCTGAGGATCTGACTCCGGAGAGCTTTCCGGCACCGATCCGCGCTCTGAATCTGCAGAGAAAAGGCCAGTTTTGCAGACCTGGGCAGGAACAGTAGCACCTTGGCTTGCTCAGCAAGAAGGGCTCCTGGCAGATGACAAGAGGCGTTTCTCCCCCCGGCAGCTGGGTGTGCTGCCGGCTCGGTGGCCCAGCCACGGTTGAACGGCAGTGCCCCGTACGGCTAATTTGTATTCTCCGTGCTTTGGGTGATCTCTGGTGCTGTGGGATACGGGGCCACGGCAGAAAACAAGAGCAAAAAGCTCAGCCAGCTGCTAGTGATGGCAAGGGGGAAACAAGGCAGGGGCACGGCTACAGTTAGGATGCTTCCGATCAGGAAGTCTCCAAAACCGCTCTGTGTAAATGGAAACACGCCCTGCAGCTGAAAGCAGAGGAGGGCAAGCGTGCAGGCATCTCCGGCGGCGGCACAGCCTTTTGCCGGAGTTTTGGTTGCTTCCAGGGTGAGGTTATCTCTGCAAGAACCCCTCTCCGCCGCGACCTGGCAGCCGCAGGCCTGCCGTAAGCGTTTGGCTTGGATTATCGCCGGTGGCCCCGGCTGGATGGAGGGATTTGCAACTGCGAAGTTTTTGTAGATGTGGGCTAACGGTGTTGCTGCAGCAGTATTAAGCTGCTAGCGTAGAGGGAGGGGATTTACTTATTTTTAATATGAACTTGTGAATAACGCTGAAGAGTTTGGCGATACAGCTCTGCTATTTCAGTCTAAGCCCTCTCGTTCCTTCAGTGCAGTCACAGCCTGAGGTTTTTCTCTGCTGTTAGAAAACGCCGTAGCTAGAGAGAAATACAGGTGTATCCTCACTGCTGCTAACAGAAGTTGAAGCTGCGTTGGGGAGAATAAGCCTGTGGCACGCGTGATCATCTGATGCTGTTTAGCAGTGAAAGCTGGAGTTTCTTATAAAAGTATTAATGTATTTGGGGTACACTAGCCATAATCTGTTTTCAGAGTAGCCAAGGCATGTGCTCTGCCTGGGGGGAGCTGTACTGGCACGCACAAAGTGAGGATTTCCCTTGAAAACTTGTGGTGCCTGGAGATGGTCAGCTGGGTGAGATCCCTTTCCAGCTTTACATCAACTGAGGAGCGGATGAAAGGGACCCTCGTGCTGAGTTTGCTGAAGTTAAGTGTAGGTTTGCCCTCGAAGATGCTGTTGCCAGCTGACGTGGGTCAAGGGCGCTAAAAGACATGCCAGAATTTTGCTGGATTTTACTGAATTTCTTACAAGGTACACGTTACATATGTAATGCGTGCTGGAAGCCCTTAGGGACTTCTTTGTGTTTTTTATCCATAGGTAGCTCAGTGAATTTATGGTTAAGTGATCTAACTTGAGTCTCCTGTACTTTAGCATTCAAAGGCAACCAGAGAGAGCAGCACTGAAATTAATACGCCATGGAGCTTTGTCGTGCAAGCTGGGGAAGAGTCCGGCTGCTGGTGTGTTTGCCTCGCTGTGCTTCTTAAAAAGCAGTTGCACTTTGTGTGCTTTAGTATCTTTTACGTACCAGCAGCTGATCAAATGAAGTATCTTTGACTAAAACTCATGCATATTTGGTACATAAATATAGCATCATTAAGGATACTTAGTTTATGTGCTGTCTGACCAGTCTCTTATTGCGGTATTTTTAGTAGGCTGATGTTGTCTTTACATTTCTCAGCAAGAATTCCTCTTGTTGCATTCCTTGCCTTTAGTACAGCCAGAGTTGAAATAAAATATTTTGAATTCTCTGGTCTAATCTCTTCTTTCCCTGCTGACCTTCATTTTGTGTTGTTTACAAGGGGAATTAACTTAGAGAAGATAAGATGAACGGAACAAAAAAAATGTAAATTGGAAATAATACTGTAAATCCGTCAGGCCTCTGGGCAGCGCCTTTAATTGCTCGTTCTTTTGTGACTCGCTAGGAGCAGATTTTTGGAAATGTGTTTGAAGATTCCGGTTTTTAGAACGATGGTGGAACTGACAGCTTTTTAGGATTTCAGGCTGACCTGGTGCTCAAGTCTGGCAGCCGCAGGTGGGAAGCCACGGTGCTCAGAGCGATCCAGAGCTGCCCCTTGGGAAGCGTATTCCTTGTAAGTGACATTCAGTTGATAATTGGTTAAATGCTCTCAAGTACCGAGCTGACCTCCTTCCTTTACCTTCCTCATTTTTGGGACAGCAAACATTGCAACATCAAAAGCTGCTGTTTCTGCTGAGCTCAGGAAAAAAACCCACCCATACAGAGCAAGGTGGTGGTGCTTACAAGGTTAAAGTGCTCACCTTCTGCCTGTCTTCTAGTGGTCTCAGCAGTCCTTGCTCCGTGGTGACAAAGCGAGTCTCCCAATTAACGCCGTCCGTGTCCCACCCGAGACAAATTTTGGGGAGAGAAACAGCCATTGTGTACAGTGCCATGTTAAAATAGCGTTGAGCCTGTGTGTGCTGCTGCTGTCCCTTCTGTCCCTGTTGGAGCTGGCGCTGAAAGGATCTCGCTGACAAGCGTTCATCCTTGCTCCTGCCTGCTGCTGCCCAACAGGCAGTGGTGTGGTGGTGTGGAGCAGCAATCGGCCGGGAGGGTGGGCTTGGTGGCATTTCGGGTGTCACCTTGCCGCTGGCACAGGAGATGGCTTAGGCAGCGCTCTGCTTGCTCCCTGGCCAGGGGCTCCTACCATGGCACCAAGAAGCCGGAGCTCCCATCCCGTGTGCAGAGAGTCGTCTCCTGAGACAGGTCGTGCCAGAGATGCTCCTTTGGACTGGGAAAGCCTTTTGGAGCGAATGGGCTCTTGATGGCGTGTTTTTTTTTTTTCTTCCAGATGTTGAGGGTTTGTTCTCGGACTTTGAACAGGGGCAGGGTTGCTCCTTCACCGCTGAGCAGCAGAGCCACAAATACCTCTGCCTATTATTACTTGGCGGGTTTTTTTACTCCCATGAGTGGCCTGCTGTCTTGAGATGGGCCACAAGCAAACTCTGTTGCCTGTTCAAAGCTACTAAAGCTCCGCTTAGATTTGGCAGCTCTTCATACAGGTCGTGAAGGCATGTATAGGTGATGGTGCTGTTTACTATGACCTCCCTGGCATAGCTGAACAACTTGCTCATTTTGTCCTCTTAATCTCAGTCCTCTTTCGTTTCCTTCTTTCCTTGCCATGTCTGCACTTAGTCGTAGAGGGGTACAATCTAGGAAACTGTTTAAACATGGGAGTACTTTTGGGGCTGTTAATCTCAGCTCTTTGCTGTAATGCTTTTGTTTTCCAGTTTTTACGGTGTACAAAATGATGTTCTTCCAGGGTGCAATATGTGCTTTTTAAAGCTGTTTGACGACGTGTCAGACTTAAGAAATTGATGCTTAATGCATGCCAGTCAGAGCACGCTTCTCTGTGTGTGCCCAAACACTTCACAAAACTGACAATAATCCTTGTAACCTGTAGCTGCTTTGTCATACACAATATAGTTGCTCATTTATTTCGTGATTCTTAAATGTGTTAAAAATGCCAAAGATTCCTACAATCCAAACGGTTTATGCACTCTAACACTGGAAACACTTTTTCCCTTAGATGGAAGATCACACACAAGGACAAATGAAAAGGATAATCAGTGAATTACATAGAAGTTAATCTGTTTAAAAACTTATTTCCAGTTCAGATTGCTTCGCCATGGGCTTTCCTAAGGCAGTTTATATTTGATATTGCAGCAATACAGGTAAGAGGGCATTGCTTATGCTGACAGCCCTGGAGCTCCTAAGTGCTGATTTGGTAAAAGTGGTTTATGTCAGGGTTCCCGAGGGCACCAAAGCCTGTTGCCTGCATCTGACAGAACAGCAGTTATATCTCTGATAAAGGTATTGCAAACAGTGACCTGCATGGATTTTTTGATTGGCAAGTCAAATAAACGCTGCCTCTAATCTTACTATGGAGATAACTTGTAGAGCTGCTGCGGACTGTGTACACAGAGGCTCTCCCTAGATCTGTTTAATGAAATCGGTCTCCTAAAATGTATTGCCTTGGTTTCTCTGTTTGTGTTTTGGCATTTAGGACACATTATCTTGCAGGGTAAATAAGAGCACAAGAGCAAACTTGTCCAAAGTATGTGGTCGGTAAATGCTTTCCTGCTGTGTTCAATGCGTTGGAGAATTATTTTATTTCGTTGATGAAATGGTTGACTCATACGAAACACAAAGCGTCAAGCATTTAGAAAGCACAATGTCAGTCTAATAAATTCCCTGACCAGGTGTAGAGTTTTTACAGATGCGTGCTGCTAAGTGTAATTGTCACTTCTCCAAGCACAAATGAATCACGCTACTTACGCTGAACTCAGTGCTGTGAATTAAGAGTTGGCCTCAGCGTCCCATTGCATCTGGGTATTTTGCATGCCCTTATTAAAGCGTTATTAGCTGTAGAGGTTGTGCTTCATTAACGATAGCTTTGTTGATGACCAACGGCATACCGAGCAGGTAGAAATATAAAAACCTTCCGTGAACTTGTATTTATGCTGAAGTTGTCTGGATTTGATTGACCTCCATGTCAAAGCTTCATACCGAACATTTGCCTGCCAAGTGAGATGCTCTGGGCGATGGCTAAATACACTAAGTTGCGCTGGCATTTGCAGGAGACAAAACCTGCTTGTGCAAAGCTACAACAAATGTGGAATAAACCTTTTTTTCCTGCATTTTCAAATTCTGCCCTGTTCTTTGATGCCTCCATAACCCCACCCTTTGAGACACCGGGTCAGTGATTTGAACAAAGTGACTGTTCCTCTTCTGTTATCGCTTGGAAGCGCTCCTCTCCTTCTGTGACCTTGAGAAAACTGCTGCTCTTCTTGCCAGCTGCCTTTGCTGTGACTGGAAGGTAATTGCTTTCTTCCTATGCGCAAGTTCAGGCTCTCTGCTGTAAAATGTAGACTTGATTTCAAAAAGGACACAGTCTTGATTTCAGCTGACACTCCAGCTTTTAAGGCATATACATCCTGATGGACATTTCTGTTGGTGTCGCAGTTCTTAAGGATGTTACCAGTGTTAGACAAGTATCAATTTGCAGAATAATGTGGTTTAGCTTATTAAACCAAATACACCTGAAAGTATCTTACAGTTTGGGCCGTATGTTTAGCTAATTAATTCATAAGCGTGCAACTTTGCATTGCTGCCTGTTTTTCTCTTTTTTCCCCCCGTCCCTTTACTTGATGCTGTTACAAACTTGCTGGGAAGCGTTTTGGATTAAGGCAGTGTTTCCGCTGTGCCCTTGTTGGCTAAGAAGCCCCTAGAAAGTGCTAATTACAGGAAAATGCCTTCTTCCCTTGGATGCTATACAGTTGCGGGTTTGGAGCAGACTTAGTGGAGGAGCTCCTCTGCCTCTGCTAAGTGAAAACCATGGCATCTGTATTCAGATAGAGGTCTTGAAGCTCGTAGAAGTGAGCAAAAGAAATCTACTTGTATGTTTGCCACTACTTTATCAATTGTCAGCATAGGAGTCTAATTCTTGAGCTGGTCCTGTGTCCTCAGGTTTGGTTTCACTCAAGATGATGAAGACTTGGGAAACTATAGACCAGTCGTGGTTTGGGCCAGACTGGCCACTGGCCACTGAGGCGAACTCCAGATGGTCTCCCCCACCTCTCTGCCCAAGGAGAGGAGGGAGAGAGAGAAAGAGACTTAGGAGTTTAGAAGGAACCACACTACTTTAATGAAAAATTAATAATAAAATAATAAAAAGAAAATAATGAAATATATACAAAACTGGATCAAGCTCCCAGGATGACGATCACGTCACCAGCAGGCACTGGGAAAGTCCCAGACTGGACTCAGTGATGGACGGGAACTGGATTCTGGATCTGGATTCAGGAATGCAGGGATCGGGATCAAAGGCAGATGAACAGAGTCCTCCTTGGACGCCAGCCATAGAAGAAAGAGAGCTGACCCTTTGATCCCTCAGCTTTTGTACTGAGCACGAGGCAGATGGGATGGAATACCCTGTTGGTCAGTTTTGGGTCACCTGTCCTGTCCGCTCCTCCCCGCAGGTGTGACCCCTCTACGCTTTTCCGTTCCTGACCCTCCAACGGGGCAAATAACAAAGTTGGCTGCCCTTGGTTGTTGTAGCAAGAGCCTCTCTGCATACCATTCCTTGGCATAACTTGCAGCTAATCAGGTTTTATCATTCTGAGAACAAACAGCGTCTCCACAATATGCTGTTAATTTCAGAGAGTTCAGTCGGTTAGAAGAGGCTTAGCTGCAAAGTAAAATTACTGAACAGAAAATTGGTCCTGTTTTACCTCAAACCAGGACAAGACCTTTATACCTTAATCTTTATAGGCTTCCCCTTAGATGTGCTATTTCTGTGCACATAATTTAATCGGAAAGCTTCTGTTAACCTTTTCCTGAAGGATTATCTCCTGCTCCCCGGTGGCTTTTAAAAATGCTGATGTTTTGAATCATCGTTTTGAGAATCATCTCCTAGCCAAACAGTAGGGAGAACCTTTGACTTAAATAACAATAATTAAACCTTTAACCGGTTCAGAGGATGACATTCTCTAATGTTTAACATCGCCCTGCCCTTTAGAAAAAGAAACTCGAGAAACCCTTTTGCGTGCTGAAATTCAAATGGCATGCTAGTTTGGGTGCAGGGCACGTGTGCTTACCGAAAAGCATCTGCGTGTTCAGTTCGTTCCCGTGGCCGCTCGTGTGCTTTTGAGCAAGACCTCACGTGGTGGCTGCAGGACAATGTCGGTAGAGGCACGGGAATCTGGGTGATTGTTAGTTGTGCTTGCATTTTTATGTATATGCTTATGTGGGTTGCAGGGCAGCAGATGCTTATGGTGAATGTCCGATTCCGGTTTGCTGGTTCGTTTCTCTGTTGCGGTACTGGCACGGCGAGGTTGCTCTTAACTGGTCACAGACCCTGTGAACTGGTTGCAAGGTCTCAGCTCTTTGTCCTGAGTTAGGGTCATGTTTTTATCCCTTGTGTTGTATGTTTGTTCCTCAGTTCACTCGGGTGCAGTGGCCTTTTGGCGTGTTGTTAAGCTTTACATTAGTCTTGGGGGCTGGACTTAGTGTGTGCACGAAGCCTGTTAACAGGGAAAACACCTGCACTTGTAGCGCGGGCGGTTCAGAATTTTCTTTTTTCATTAACATGTGTGATATAGTGACAGAAAATAAGCTGCTAGTCCAGCAGGTCTTTACTTATGGATTTTTGTCTGCCTCCTTAACAGGCCTAAGCAGAAAAGCCTCTTGCGAAAGATTTGAGCAAGTTTTTTCATATTTTGTTGAATTCTGACTCGTGGACCACTCAGAAGGTGCAACTTACACCACGGTCACCTCTGCAGCCTTTCATTTGCTCCGCTTACAGCAGAGGTGGCTGGGCTTGCCCTGCCACGGCCACTGGACTTGACTGTGGGCTGGGAAATTGTGGGTGGGTGTCCCCATCACCTTCTGCAAGAAGTTAAAACGCAGTGTAAGGGCTAGAGGAAAACACAAGTGCAAGGGAACGCCAGCAATATATAGGGTGGCAGACCCATTACATAGGGATGGAGAGAGACGGAACTAAGCACGTTGGTAAGGAGTACTACATTTGGCAAGCCTTGTCTGCTCCGTTAAAAATGAGGAGAAAAAATAATAATAATACAGGTAGTCACAGAAAGGCCACCATGTTTCAGTGTCGATCATTGCCCTGCTTATGCACGAGCTGCTGCTTCTGCTTGCTTATAGGTAAAAATTGTGCATGGGCGTAAGCCATTTTTAGAGCCGATGGTGGTGTCAGACTGCTTGTCATGAGAGCTTAAAAGGCTGTAGCTCCATCCTCTGGTTTTGCAGCCTTTATCAGGTTGCCGAGTAATTCTGAAACATCTGGAGGTCTTCGAGGCCATACTCAGTCCTCCACTTTTCCTTGACAGGTTCCTGAAACCTCTAACTTCCCTACCCTTTCTTCTGCCCTTTCAAAACCATCATCATCTGCCTTTGAAGCAAGCAAAAGCAGGCTGTGAGTCTGGCCATGCCTTGCAGAACAAAAATAACATCCTTTGGTACTTCTTTATATTGATTTCTTGTTCTATCGCCACTGCTAAGTGGTTGCATTAAGGTACAGGAAGGGATCGCTAATGTTGTTTTCAGAGGTTTTTCTCTCATTTTTTGAAGTCATCTACTTAATTGCCTTGTTCTTTCTAAATTCAGTACAGAGCTGATTTAGATAAGGTATTCAAGTCTAAACTCTAGTCGAGGAATTGCAGAGCTATCATGGATTTCCAGTTGTGCAGACTGAATACTTCTTGGTTTCACAAAACACGTCAGGCTCAAATGATGCACCAACGCGGGTATGGGTTGCGTATAGCACAGTCCAGTTTTCTAAGCGTTTATGGGGATTGACTCTGTGCCTTAAAATACGCATTTAAGAACCTGTTAAAATACAGATTGGAGTCCTGAAGGACACACTTGGTGAGAACACGGGGATGCCGCCAGATTTTAACCACTGTTTATAGTGTATGAAAAATGATCGTCTTGGAGTGAGTGCTTTACATCCTTTAGTTCTGTGTTGACTCCAAAGGAGAGATGTATGGCCTTGGGAGGAGGTGACCGTCTTTGAACCTACAGTGACAGGGACTGTAAGTGAATTGCCAATTGCATGCGTGAAGGAGCTTAGCAATGAAGTTAAAGGGGTTTCCACCCCCTCTCTCCCCTTAGTTTTTCCTTGCTGCTCCTTTTCTCACTTTGATATTTTTCTCTGCATCTATTTTTCAGGCTTTACCTTTTAAAAGCTTATTCACCCAACACCCTGGGAGGTTATTTTGCAAAACAGAGGGGCAGGGCTGCGTTTTGGGCTGAACTGATGAAGGAGCCCTAATCGGCCATCAGCGGCTCTGGCACATCCCTGCTTTTACAGCAGCATTGCTCTTCCAAGACCCCTACCAAATTCCCACCTAAGCTTTGAGTCATTAATGTGAGAGCAGAATATTAACCAAATCTGGTTTATTTATTTTTTTTCCTTCTTCTGTTCCTCCACCACATACCAGTTCCTGTGTGAGGCCAGGAATTCAAGCATTTAGCTTCCCTAGTCCAGAGTAACAGGTCTATTTAAATGAAGAGTCCCTTCACTGCTGTTTACTTTAGAGGTGACACATCTGTGTGGAGGACTTCTATTCCAGGGAGATAAAAACATTGTGGAAAAATAGCCTCCAACCACTGGAATTGTCTTTTGATATTTGAAAAATTGGTTTGTGAAACAGTTTTTTGCACAAAAGCATGTTTTGCTTTTAGCGTACAGTAAAAATAGAGCCATGGTGGTGGCGAGATTCCGGACAGGGAAACTTTCAGAGAGCTGCCGACATGAATAAGCAATTTCATTGTCTGAAGCATCATTCTGTGTCCTACACAGTCTGTACAAAACTTATATGAAGTAGGTGCACTTGGAATGTAAAGGTTTGGGTTTACCTGCTGAGCAGCCTTTATATATTGCCATCTGTATAACAGATCTGCATGGAGTTTTACTATAGAGGCTGTGCTGCCATTCAGCGTCACCTGGACAGGCTGGAGAGTTGGGCAGAGAGAAACCTCATGAAGTTCAACAAGGGCAAGTGTAAGGTACTGCACTTGGGGAGGAATAACCTCATGCACCAGTACAGGTTAGGGGCTGACCTCCTGGAAAACAGTGCTGTGGAAAGGGACCTGGGAGTCCTGGTGGACAACAGGATGACCATGAGCCAGAAATGTGCCCTTGTGGCCAAGAAGGCCAATGGCATCCTGGGGCGCATCAAGAGATGTGTGGCAAGCAGGTCGTGGGAGGTTATCCTCCCCCTCTACTCTGCCCTGGTGAGGCCACACCTGGAGTCCTGTGTCCAGTTCTGGGCTCCCCAGTTCAAGAAGGACAGGGAACTGCTGGAGAGGGTACAGCAGAGGGCTCCAAAGATGATTAGGGGGCTGGAACATCCATCTTATGAGGAAAGGCTGAGGGACTTGGGACTTTTTAGTCTGGAGAAGAGAAGACTGAGAGGGGATCTCATCAATGTTCATAAATACTTACAGGGAGGGTGCCGGGAGGATGGCACCAGTCTTTTTTCAATGGTGCCCAGTGATAAGACAAGAGGTAATGGGCACAAACTTGAACATAGGAAGTTCTATCTGAACATGAGGAGGAACTTCTTTGCTTTGAGGGTGGCAGAGCTCTGGAAGAGGCTGCCCAGAGAGGTGGTGGAGTCTCCGGCTCTGGAGACATTCAAAACCCGCCTGGACGCCATCCTGTGCAACCTGCTCTAGGTGACCCTGCTCTGGCAGGGGGGTTGGACTACATGATCTCCAGAGGTCCCTTCCAACCTCTGTGATTCTGTGATCTTTCACTCACTCCTGGCAAAATATGAGCGCTTGTAAAATATGCTGTAAGTTAGGTTGCTGCAAGCCACATAGTAAAGGAGAAAGTGGTGTTCTCCATATGTAAATCACTTTCTAATTATCTAGCAATGTGAGGGTTTTTTCATGTAATGAATTTAATTATAAGCTTTGAGCATCAAGTAAAAAATGTTTGGTATTATCAGGAAATCAAATTTGCCATTGAAATTTAGTCTTAGGCTACTTCACTCAAGGTGTGTCTCACATCACCCAGGAAGGTTGTTGATTATCGTTTCTCATAGTATAACATGCTTCAAGGCCGAGAATTAAAGGGGGTACTTCCCCTCTGTCTTCAAGGTCCTCAGCTGCAGGCTGACCACTGTGTGGTGAGAGGTTTTGGTCATACTCACCATCTGTTTAGTGTTTTATTTCAGTCTTTTCCTGTGTATTTCTTTTCAATAGCTCTGTTTCTATTGGAATACTTTTGTTGTGTTTAGATTGAATAAAAAATTCAAGTTGCCTTTTTTTGGAAGAAATCTGTCATTGGTCTCCGTCTGTTTGGTCTCTCGATGGTTAACTTTCTCCCCATTCCCCTTGAGTCCTGCCCTCTCACATCCGACCTGCCTTGAGACCATCCTCAGTCCTGCAGTTTTCAAGACAGAAGCATAGCAATGCATCTTGAAATCTGTCTCCTTTGTATTCTGAACATTTCGGGGGGAGGCGTTGTTGTTTGCTTTTTACAGTACAATAATCTGTCAGTTCATTCTGTTAGGATTATATTTAAGCATATATTTAAGTTAGCTCTGCATGACATTAACACATCTTGTACGACCTTTTGTTTCACGTTTTCATTTTTCTGCAGTTCTTGCACTCATGAGAGCCATTCCTATATGTAAAATGACATGTGCAATGCCTTTCATTTTGGCCTTCTCTTAAGAGCATTTTAGAATTCTGCTTTAAAAATTCTGCATCTTTCTTTTTGCCTGTTTTAGTTACCTTTCTTTTTGCTATGGTCTTGGTTTCTTGTCGGATGCAACGCGATGGCTTTGCTCAGCTTCAGTCAGGTTAGACCTCTTGGTCACCCCCAGGTGCCTGCCTCATGCCGGTGCTTCTCCTGCAGTAAATGTGGTGGTGGGATGGACCCGGCTGAAAGCTGACCTTCTTGCTTTGTTGCTTTTTTGGGGCTACCTCAATTTCCCCCTGCTTTCCAGGCAGGACAAAGGGTAGGGGAGGGTTGAAAGCACCCCTTGCAGCAGCATCGAAAGCTGTTCTTGGTTGCTTCTGGTCACCCCACACATCCTGGGTATGGTTTTATAGCTATGGGCCTGGCTGGATGGAGAAGCTGGAGTGAGGGTAAGGCAACGCGGTGGCTGTCAGCCTGAGGATTACTGGTGGGCACGAGCTGGTGCCATAACGGGCGTGAGCAGGAAAAATGCCTGTGTGGAGGGAGCTTCTCATCTTTAGGAATGAGTAAGTTGCTGAAAATGTTGTTCGAGAGAGACTTTGCGCAAGTGGAGAGGCAGAGGTGGCATTTCTGGTATCCTGTTCTCCAGGGGACCGCCAACCTGTGGAGGACAGGATAGCTGCAGGGGGGGAGGACACTTCTCGCCTGCTGCTTGTGCGGGTATTGGTTTGTCCCTGTATCTGAAACAGATATGTTATACCTAATTACAGTACTGACCCTGCCTTTGCTCCGATGCTTTTGAAAGTATGAAGCAAATGTAGTAGTAGTAAAACCTTCTGCACCTCGGCACTAAAGCTGAGGGTTCAGTCTAGCTAGGTTCTTCGCTGAAACGGGTTTTAAAGGCAGTGGGGTTTCCACGGCATCAAGAATTTGTTGCCTCTTGCTAAAAGAAAAGAGTGGACTTATTTTGCTGGAATTCCCTACCCGACTTCTGCAGGTGCTTGGATTTTTTATATTATGAGCTTGTAGAAAACAGCTTGGCAGTTGCCAGATGTGTAGACAGCGTGGGTTTTTTTCCTCCAGTAGTCTATTTAAAGTTCATAGAAAGAGTCAGTGATTAGATCACACCAAGCTTTACCACTACAGTATTTCCTTTTAATTTGTTGGTTGATCTTTCTCCCCTTAAAACAAATAATAAAATACAAGAAACTGCAGCACTTGCATCCTGGAGCAGGGTCTTCTGATTAAGTAATATTTAGGAAAGTGCTGCCAACATCAAGCCAAGGAAATGCACAGGTAGAAATGCTTTCTTTTCTAACTACTCCAGGAGTCAGTCATCTTTTTCAGTGGCCCTTGTTCCACCGATGATTTGGTACCCTGAAACTTGCTGATTGTTGGTAGCCATTGGTTTGGCACAGATCTGGTGCAAGGACGTTCAGCTTCTGGGGACCCACCAGACTTTCATCCCTGAGCTTCTGTAACAGAAACGCCATCAGCTGGCTGCATGGTTTTGGCAATGCTTCCTTTACAGATGTGCTAAGTGCCTGTGTTGTACCAGAGGGGAAGGGGGGGGGGGAATGATCCGACCGATGTATCTGTAAAAAGTCTCCTGTCTCATCATCTTCTGCCCCTTTACGAGGATGTGTAGTCTTTGCTCTTGCTACTGCTTGTCATTCCTGGGCAGGAAGAAAACAAGGTCAAAATCTTGCCTTGCATAGTGTTAACTCCTTTGTCCTTTGGAAAGGAGATTAGACCTTCAAAGGCAGTTGCTTTTCTGAATGATGAGCCTATTATTTTTGTACTGTTTGGAAGGCGGGAGGCTTAACGGAGCGCCTAGCGGCAGGTTTTGTCCTGAGCAGCACGATACCATGGCATAACAGTTGTGCCTGGAGTAATTTCTTTTCTTCTTTTCTCTTAATTCTCAGAATGGTGGGAAAAGGAACATCTTTGATACGTTCTTCTATTTAAAGCTAGCCATCATTGGTACTTGCCTGATTATTTTTTTGTTGTTGGGGTTTTTTTTGTTAGTACTGTTCACTCCGTATGGTTGTACTGTCTGGCATGACGTTTAGCATCTTAAAATGAAGGCACCAAGTACTGGTGCAGCTGCAGCCGTACAGGATGAACTCATGTCTCATGGGGGTACAGCAGGAAAATAGAAAAGTTTTAAGATTGACTTTTTGTAGCATGGCTGGCTGTACGAAGAAACAGCAGCAAGGCAAGCTGTGGTGTGCATTTACAGTGTCAGTATGTGTCTTTTCTTCATTTAGGTAAAAGTGTAGAAATTCACTTCACTTTTATTGAGGAATGTAAGTAATTCAGTGTATTAAATGTCGTTTTTCTGTGTTAGGGCCCACCAGGGAATTTAACTTCTCCCGTAGCATTCCAGGTAGTACCCCATGCTCACTGGAAATAAAGGTAACCACACAAAAAAATACGTAACATACTGTAACTTGCCTAAGCATAACGTGCTTGTGTGCTTTTTCAGTGTGATCTGGTTTCCCAAACACAAGTGGTCCTCCAAAAAGTATCGTTTCCCCATCTGAACACAGGGGTTGTAGCCACACTTCTCACTCCAGGTTTTGCATGCGCTGTTATCCCTGTACTAGCCGGTGTTGCACCTTGTAGCATTACCTTCATGACTGTCACCCTCAGCTTTCATAGTCTTCCTCTAATTTCTCAGCTTTTTATTGGATCGCTGTATCTAGTCAGCAGGTGAACCTTAGATAACCTTTTTATGGCTAAACCTTGTTTATTGGGTAACTGCACACAGCTTTGTACGGTGTTTCACATGTGCAGGAGAATCGCAGGTGCAAGCTTTCATATGTCAAGCTAAGAAATGCAAAGAAGATAACCAAGAATTATAGGCCTGTCCTATACTTTCACTTTTATTCTTGAGGTGTGCCCTGGGTTCAGCGGTCGGCGCAGCAGCGTTTCGGCAGGGGGAAGGGGCCGGCTGCTGTTGGATGCTCACTCAGTGCTCCGACTTGGTGCCGCTGTTGTGGGGTGTTGGAGGAAAGGAGGGGTCATGTGGCAGGATGGCCCCACTTTCAACTTTTGTTTTTCCCCCCTCCTACTTCTTGCTTTTTGAATTTTAATATGCAGTTAGGAGATGTGGGCATTTTTTTTAAAAAAAGGTAAATTGAAGCTTACTGTCTTGAAGCTACACAGTACTCTTGAACTCTGCTGCTAGTAGTAGTCATACAAGACAGGGCTTCTCCGTCCTTTGGACGTGTTGGCTGTGGTCTCATCAGCTCTTTTGCTAGAAAATGCAGCCTTTTGACAAAGAAGGCTCATTAAAATATGCTTTAGGGGACTATACCTTTATTTTTCTCTTGTGGAAGTAAAAAGTTGGTTTGACTGAAGTGCATGAACAGAGATTGGAGGAGTCCCTTTATTAAAGGGGAGGAGTTTTTCAGACCTTCTGGCAGGTGGCACTTAAATAAGAGAAAGGAGCCCCAAAATAAAAGCTGAATTCCTTATGGCCCTCTGGGCTTAGCTTTTGACTCCTTCATCTTCTCTGCTGTCTCTCTTCAGCTTCCCAGGCTTCCTCTGGCTAATTTGCCATTGTACGCTCCAGCTAGCAACACCTTCCCAGTTGCAATACCAGCGCAGCTTTTGAAAAAAGAGGGAGCTTCAGTTTAAAACAGTAACTGTAATAAACACTCACGTACTGCTTGGGCTTTGGAGCAAAGCTATATGGCAAATGCTGTGCTTTGGCTTTCCTTCCAAAAAAGTCGGCTTGTAGCTCTTGTGCCATGTATATATTCTCCCTGTTTCCATCTAACCTAGTTTGCTACAGATCCTCTCTTCTGTTTCTTTCTCATGTAAAAAAACCAAAAACCAAAACAAACAAAAAAACCCAAACAAAAAAACCCCTGCAGTTCTTTAGCCCCAGCCGGGAGCTGTCTGCAGTGTCCTTGCACGTTTTATAGTTGCGTGCTATTACAAACACAGCAGTTGAATAAACCTGCATGCTTTGCCTTTTCTTCCTTCCCGTTCTATTTCTGTAAATACTTTTGCGATCTGCACTGTATTACTGTAGCAGCACCGTGCTGTAAGCTGGCAGGGGCGAGGAGGTTTCCAGTGTCACGGTGCTGGGGAACAGGCGCAGTGGCCGGGCACAGGGTACCCCATCCAACATTTTATTCCAGAAAAATGCATGCTGTTGCAAAAAAGCATTTTGCTGTAGCGCTGAGGGATGCCAAATCTGCTCCTGCTAAGGGGGGCTTTGCAGCACGACAGATCCATATTTGTAGCTGGATGCATCCTTCTGGGATGGAGAGGAGGTGGTGTACCATTGTCCTCCCATTCTTAATACTTCCATGGGTGCATTTGTGTGATTGCTTCCAACCTGCTCTTCTTGCTTGGCCATCGCTCTTGGTGTTTTCCCTCTCGCTGAAGTTAGCCTGTGGCGCAGCAAGAGCTGTCGACTGCGAGGGGATGAAATGCATGCGAATGTCCTAATCCTAGGATGCTCAGATCCTAATGTGACCTAGTTTAGATCTGCTGAAAATGTGAATAAAACTGCAAGGACCTATGATTTCTCTTAACTCACCTATCTGAAGATGATTAGATTCTGTTTTAATGAGGTATTGGGTACTGAGCACAATTAGTGATTCCATTTTGCAGCATCCTTTTTTGTATTTGTTCTGTAAAATACTTTAATTACCACAATTGTGTTTATGTATGAAGGGAATCATTACTGAAGGATTTGAGGGGGTAGAATGATGGGAAAAGTAATGGCATGAAATCATCCTCCTAGTTAACCAGCCAAAGTCCTCCTTAACCTCCTGTGTTTTCAAATGTTTTGAAATACCATTGAGGTTAAACTGTTTGAGACTAGCTTCTCTCCTTTCTCCTGCGTTTTTTGCTCTTCCCTGAGTTTTATTCAAACCATTTATTTCTAGACTTCCTTACACTGGTGCTGCCGGTGAGCATGAAAGCTCAGCGCTGAGGGTCCCGAGGAGTAAGGAGCAGGCTGGAGGATCTGCCGCTGATGCAACGTGGGCCAAAAATCTGCATTGCTTTGCAAGAGAGACAGTTGCAAAATAAAGTTTAAAAATAATTTCTTGCATTTTAAAAAAACTGAAGTGCAGAATCCACAGCACTCATCCTTTACCTGGTTTCCCATAAAATAAATGTACTTGCACTTTCAGATCAATATGGACTATAATTTATTCTACCCTCCTTTTTATTGCTAATGTTAAGCATGCTTGGGACTTAAGACGCTATTCAAAAAAGGCAAAAAAAGGGAATCTGTGGTTGGCGGCAAACTGAAAGGCAAAGGGAATACACGCAAGGGGCAGTTAGGGCTTTCGGAATAGAAAGGAGAAATGTAGCAGCTTTGGAAAATGGACAGAAAATGGTTGACAGCTTTGATTATCAGTGCTCTCTTCCAGTTCTCAAGCAGCTGAGCATTTTTAATTCCAGTACATTTACAAAAGCAAACAGCGGCATGATCGTTGTGTTTTTGGAGGACGGTTAGTTTGTACTTTTGGAGGAGGGAAAAGAGGAGTCACCTTTGCAGCAGCAGGGACTGGGAAACATCACTTTAACGAGAAAACACAATTCAAGATTTCCAAAATCAAGTGCCTAAAATTAGGCTTTGAAGTCCTAATTTAAGAATGGAGAAAGTGGCTGTTTTCCAAGAAGGCTGAGCAGCCAGGCCTGACGGCGCATTGCTCTCAGAAGCCAGAATGATTATTTAGATGCCTATTTTTGGGATTTTTTTGGAACTCAAGTTCAGGGACTTAAACATGAAAACTGGGATCTGTTGTTTCAGGGAGTTCTCAAGCAGCAGGGTGCGAGCTGCAGGGTCCTGCTGAAAGGGAGCAGGCTCCCAATGCTTTGAGCTTTCAGCCCAAAATGTTCTGTTGCTGCTGTTTGGTTTGCTTAAAAAGGGTGGCATGGGACAGGGGGCAGATCTTTATATTTTCGTGCCTTATCTTTGCACCTGGAAACTGAAGTTACTCAAAGAAGAAACTCAAGAAACAACATTAAAATCAGTGACATACGACAGTGAGATTGAGTGCACCCTCAGCAAGTTTGAAGATGACACCAGGCTGAGTGGTGCAGTTGACACCCCTGAGGGACAGGATGCCATCCAGAGGGACCTGGACAAGCTCGAGAAGTGGGCCCGTGTGAACCTCCTGAGGTTCAACAAGGCCAAGTGCAGGGTCCTGCACCTCGGTCAGGGCAACTACTGGTGTCCATACAGGCTGGGGGGTGAAGGGATTGAGAGCAGCCCTGCCAAGAAGGACTTGGGGGTACTGGTGGATGAACAGCTCAACATGAGCCAACAACGTGCTCTCGCAGCTCAGAAAGATGACCGTATCCTGGGCTGCATCAAAAGAAGTGTGGCCAGCAGGTCGAGGAAGGTGATTCTGCCTCTCTACTCTGTTCTGGTGAGACCTTACCTGGAGTACTGTGTCCAGCTCTGGGGTCCCCAGCACAGGAAAGACATGGACCTGTTGGAGATGATGATCAGAAGGCTGGAGCACCTCTCCTGTGAGGACAGGCTGAGAGAGTTGGGGTTGTTCTGGAGAACAACCTGTTCTCTGTTGCCTGGAGAAGAGAAGGCTCTGGGGACACCTTATAGCAGCCTTCCAGTACTTAAAGGGGGCCTACAGGAAAGATGGGGATAAACCTTTTAGCAGGGCCTGTTGCAATTGGACAAGGCTTAATGGCTTTAAACTAAAAGAGGGAAGATTTAGACTAGATATAAGGAAGAAACGTTCTACAATGAGGGTGGTGAAACACTGGCACGGGTTGCCCAGAGAGGTGGTAGATGCCCCATCCCTGGAAACATTCAAGGTCAGGTTGGATGGGGCTCTGAGCAACCTGATCTAGTTGAAGATGTCCCTGCTCATTGCAGGGGGTTGGACTAGAAGATCTTTAAAGGTCCCTTCCAACCCAAACCATTCTATGATTCTACGAATAGTGTGCCTTGCTGTGGGATATCTTCTAGGTAAAGGAGCATTGCTAGTGATCCGCTGGCGTACATGGTCAGCTGCAGAGTTTGCGTACTTTCAGTATTAGGAAACATGCCGATTACAGTGTTTCAAATGGCCACTGGTTTAATTTTTCTGGGAGTCGATGTTCCTCTGAATTGGGAAACTATTCTAATTAAAAAAGAACCCTTGTAGTTGCTGCCGTTGAAGCAGTGTTTAATGTTGTGTGGCTGTTGGCAGGAGACTTGATGCATTTTCACATGACCCCCTCTGGAACAAAAGCAGATTGTTTCCCTCTGTTTTTCTGTTACACAAATGAGTTCCTTTTGAAACAATTTCTTTTTCTGCAGATTCTAGAAAGCGACACCAGGAGTAGTTCTTCCTTCGCTGTGCCTTTTACAATCTGCTGTCTGATAATGCTGGCACAAAAAACTGCTTTTGGGGTAGCAGCCCAAAAAAGCTGAGACCTCTGCAGAAAGCCCCCTCCTCTTGGGGAATGAGGTTTCTTTCCAATTTTATGGAAGGGTTGAACGTGGAGTTTCATTTCTTGCTGTCTTCGCTGTAGCTAGGCAGAGTTTGTTTCTGCTCTCTTAGTCGTATCATTGAATCTGCATTTTCAGTGTCCAGCAAATAAAAGTATATAGCAAGTCAGTTCTTGAGCTTTTTTGTAGATTTTGTAGATATTTTTTTTTTTATAACGAACCTTTGTTTTTGAAACAAACTCTCCCATCTGAAGTCTTCCTCTGCAAAAAGGCGAGCTGAAGTGAGGTGCAGATGCTGGGTTATTGGATGATGCGGTGCTGCGTAACTAAATCAATTGGTGCAGGATCAAAGGAGCAACAGACAAATTGAGTAAGTGGGGATTTCAAGCAACATAATGAATTATCCACTGGGGATTGCTTTTCCTGGCGATATTTAATAGCTGACAGATTTTAAAAAGAAAAAAGAGGTGGGGGAAAAAAAAAAAAGAGCTTGCTCTGGATAACTTTCTTTCTTTTCCTTGGAAATTATATACTCTTTTCTCACAGTCTTCCTGATGTTCATGCTTCTGGTAGCACAGCGTAGGCTTCTCGATTAAATTTCCTTATTCCTAGGACACCAGCGTGCCAGTGCTGTGGCCGTTCACACAAGCTCTCACAGTTCATTTGTCATAGCTGGTGGGGTGACGTAATCCCAAAAATGCACCTTCTTGTGAAGTGTGTACTTATTTGGGCTGGGCTTCTTCAGTTGGAAAATAAAACCGGTATGAATCAGGACTGCAAAAGACTTTTAACGCTCCTGGTTATTTTAATCAAGCTCTTTTGTTTGTTGGTGACCAAATTCCAGGGAAGTTTCTGTGCCTTTGTGTAGTCCAAAGCAGTACAAAGACTTGATGCACAGGGAGGGGAAAGTCCTCTTTTGCCCGTGTCCCCAAGAGCCCCGTGGCAAATGATGGGTTGGGGGTGCAGCCAGAAATCCTCGGGGAGTGTGTCAGCCTCTGGCCTGGAGTCCTGCAGTGTCAGGGATGTGGACTTCTACAGAAGCCCTCACGATGGAAACGCACGTATCCAAGCCTGTTATATTTTCTTGGTCCCATGGGAAGTGGAAGCCCCTGCTGGGGCCAGGCAGTTCCGGTCCCACTTTGGACCAGGGAGAGGGCATCATTTGCATCCTGCTTGGCTTTTCTTGATGGACTCAAAAGAAATGGAGGTGTCAGTCCCAGGTGACTAAAACCAGAGGTCCCACTATTCATTTTACTTGTGTAAATCAGAAATCCCCCGGAAGCAGGGTATTCATAGGTGGAACAGAGATGTTTCTTTAGCTAGATTTTCAAAAAATAGAGGTGAACTTGTTTGATATTAGCAACTACGTGTAAACTCATGTAATTGTTTCAGTTTGTGGTGCGGGTACGTTGACAGCTTATGTGTTACTTACGTTATTTCCCCATAACTAAAAATTGTGCTTAATATTAGTAATTCGGGGGGGGGAGAAACACCAAGAAGTGAAAAGTATCCTATTAAAAATGGATAAAATTATTTTAGTGAAAGTTCAGTACGGTTCTGGATAGAAAAGAGGAAATTGGAACGGGATTTTTTTGTTTGTTTTGGTTGGTTTTTTTCTTAATCAAGAAGAAAATGACTTCCTCTTCTCTTGAGAACAGTTTGGTGTACAATTGTCCCTGCTCATGGAAAGTGTTGCTACTTCTTTCCTGCTTTCACCCTATGGAAGTACAGTAGCTTACGTACCGCAGTATATGTGTCAGGTGCTACCAATACTGGCCATGCGCAGAGATGACAGATGTCATTTGAATCACTCTACTCTATGGATGTTGGATGAGTTTTATCTGGCAATGTCTTACGAGTAAGCAGTTTCTGGAGCTGCAGATGCTCGTGCCACGAACTGCAATGTTTTCTCCCTTGCATCTGCAGCCCCCTCTGTCATTCAGTGGCTGTTGATCTCTTGGCTTTATGGGCTTTTAATCAGAGCTGTAATCAGTCACCTATCTGCAAAAGTGATAGCAGAGCCAGTTTTCACTTTTTATCCTCCCCTCCTCCTTCCCAGCTAGCGTTGCCAGCTATTTGTTAGAAGAGCTTCATAGTATTTATTTGAGAATTTCAATGTCACTGGCTTTCTCAAGGTCCAATCTTCCTCCTTCTCCTCTTCCTCCTCTTCCTCCTCCTTGCAGAGGGATCTTGCAAGATGTCGTGCTGTATTTGCACTTACAAAATGCAGAATTAGAACTTCAGGTTAATCTGAACTCATTATTTTAAGCTTCTGTATATCTAGATCCACGATTAAATACTTCAGTGGGAAATACTGCTCTTACACCAGTGGCTCTCTGAGACTAGAATAAGCTTTATGTACATTATATATGCTGGTCATATCCAGTATGTATGCTGCAATTTTTGCATATTAGTATTTTCTTTGTTCACTCTAACAGATGGTATTCAGATTATTAAACTATTATTGTGAGCTGAAGAACTAACTTTCTCCTTTCCATTTCAGTAGGTTGTAGAATGGAACTTCTGGATAAAACAATCAATAGCTACCTTGATGTTTGGCTTGGACCCAGAGGTAAGATTTGTCAAAAATTAAATACATAAATAAAACTGATATTAAAGTACAGACACTAGAGCATAAGAAACAAGTTCCCTCTAACATCCTGACATTGACAGGTGACTACTTGCTTTAGTACTTGCAAAGCATCAAAATGTATGGTTCTGTAATGAATAAAAAAGTTTATTCAATGCTTCTGATCTTTTGACCTGAAGAGCTGCTAATTTTTCAGCTCTGACAATCATAGCTGCTGTTCTTACCATCAGTTAAACTCATGTTGTCAGTCTTAGTGAAGTCTCACTCAGATCTTTGCTGCCTTTTTTTTTAGGAATTTAATAATAGCCTTTATTAAAAAAATATTTTTAAAATTTGCATTTGATGAAATAAAAAATACTCTTGCCCTCATAACTAGAGCTGCTAAGCATTTTTTCACTGAAAAAATCTGTAGTTTCTAGAAAACATAGCTTCTTTGAAACCATTCTTTTTAAAGAAGCAATGGTTTTGGTAGTTTTTTTACTGGGAAAAAGTCTACAGGTGGAGAACAGCAGTCCTGGTCAGTGTGAGGAAGGGAGAGACAGGGGGACCGGGACAGGTGGTGGCCTCACGGTGAGGGCTTCCAGCTAGGGTAGGGATGGCCCTGTTCCACCTGGTCCTGACCAGGGGGGATTAAATGTCAGCATCCTGTAGGGAGTGTGCATAGCAATGCTGCTCAGTGGCATGTGCTTTCTCCCTCTGATTGCTTTGGTAGCCTCTTTTCTGCCTCTTTTTTTTTTTTTGTCCCAGTGAAACTCCAGTGGTGGTGCCACTTCCTTGCAGGACAAAGTCTACAGGAGGTGGAACAAGCCACTGATCCTTCAAAGTGTGTTTTCCGTTTGCTTTTAGTAGCTCAGTGCCCTTGTTGCCCACCTCTTTGTACTAAGCCCGTTTAAATTAGCCTGGATGTTCTGCTGTAACATATTGCATGTGCTGGCATATGGTCTATATTTGCCGTGTCTCAAAAATAATGAACCATAAAGGTGGCAAATCCAAACAATTCCTCGACTTTGTTAACTACTTCCCAACCTACACTTTAAGGCCTCATTTCTTACATTCAGGATTCCCGTATGACTCCCTTAAAATTAATTCAGGGCTTTGAATGCCAGCAAGACTTGCATTGTTCATTTATAGTTTGGTAAACTTAGTTTCAATCCTTTAGGCCGACCTTAGTGAGAGCAGTGAAGTACCATCCTGTTGCTGGCTATGGACAACCCAGTTGTGGTTCAGAAGGATCATGCACTTGTCCCAAGTGTTCTCCTGAAACCCTCTCATTCGGGGTGGTTTATGTGTTTTTCGATGTGTTGCCAACCGGACTGGTTAGTCAGACCGGACTGACTGCTCTGTGGCTCATTGCCCAAACAAGGACTCCGAAATTTAATCCCTTTGAGTAGCACATGTGTAAGTGTAATAGGGTTAGTATTGATTAGAAAATAGTTTCAGGATCGTCCACCGATAAGAACAAAGATATCTGCTTCACTCCAAGCTTTGCTGGCTGTGTGAGGAAATAAGGTGTGTGCTGTCGGGAAACGTGACAGATGACGATTCTGAATGGTAATGAGTATTTAAAAATAGTAGCGGTAATGATTTAAGAATATTTTTGCCTTAGGAAAAGAATTATTTCTGCTTTCTTTAACAACTGCATAACTAAAATCTTGTTGTTTGCGAAGGTTGTTTGTAACTAGCAGCATGGCCCTTAATAAAAGGGCTGCTGCTCTTCCTTCGTCTTTCTCTGGTATTCCAGTGCTAGTAGCGTTTTGGGTACAGCTTTTTCTGGATGCACTGAACTCTTCCCCTTACAAAATCTAAGTGTTTGTATGTTTCTGTTTGTTTGTTTCAGACCCCAGAGTAAAAGGATGGCTTCTTCTGGAGAACTATACACCTACCTTTGTCTTCTCAGTCTTGTACTTACTAATCGTATGGCTAGGACCAAAGTACATGCGGAATAAGCAACCGTTCTCATGCAGGGGCATTCTAGTGGTCTACAACCTTGGACTTACCCTGCTTTCCCTGTATATGTTTTATGAGGTAGGAGAAGAGGGGTTGGGTCAGGGTTATTTTGCAGTATCTGTTTTAATTATATTGGCTTATGTTGAAAATGGTCTCTGAGGAGAGTCCTCCCAGACCTGGGGAAACAAATGCAGCAATGTGTCACTTCTCGGGGGAGAAAACCGTAGTTGTAATGTTACCTCTAAGGATGGTACGAAACAAACCTTGCCTTAAATGTCTATGCTGGCCTCGGTTAGCAGTGTTTCAAACGCGCTTCTCTCGCTCAGCGCAAGGGAAGGCCTGATCTCTCAGCACGCACCCGGCTGCTCCTCCTTCAGTAACTCCTTGCCTAGAAGTCATGCTCAACGTGATTGTGCTGGTGGATTGTACAAAGTACTTTGTCGCAAAACTGCAGCTTGGAGTACAAAATGTGGTTTATTTAGATGTGTTTATTTGTGCACGAACTCTTCATATGTATTCCTGTAAGCCTGCAGTAGCTTCTCTCGTGTCCTCTTAGTGTTGCTGAAACAATTGCATCAACGCTGTTGTGATTCATCTGCTTCTTGGAAGTTAAGATCTGAACATACAAATATATTTAAAACTGAATTGGACTTTCTGTGGACTTATTTTCTTTCCTAACAAAATAAAGATTTAGGCAGTATGAAGTTTTCCACTTCCCAGAGAGCACTTTAGCTGCTTTTACTCAGAATTCTATGGTTTTTTATTAAAGTGCAAATGAAGGACTATGGAAGTGCAAATAAGAGTGTGGTCAGAAAATGATTGAGTATGTGGCTTTAATGTACGCAATACTCTGGCTTGCTTTTAACCAAAAGCGTTTCTCCTTTCTGTAAGGAAAGATTTCACTTTCAACATGCAATTACAAGCTAGAGCTAAAACTACTAATCTCCTTTTTTTTTTTTTTTTTTTTTTTTTTTTGGCAATTGCTTAGAAGTATATGCAAGCTGTAATTCTTCTTTAAGTTTGTAGTTAATTCTATAGTGTTTTACAAGGTGAGTGTTTAGATATGAAGTGATTTAAATTTAAAGTTATTTCTCTTGTGTAGTGCATTGTCTAGTCAAAAATTACTGAGTTGGTTTATTAAGAACTTCGATACCTAATTCTTCAGGGCGAGCAGTTTTGGATTCAGTATGTACTTGGAACAACTTGTATTTTTGATGTGCTTACATTTCTAACCTCCCTGTCAGGATGTTATAATCCAGAAAAATTTGTGTGTTGATCTGTTTAATTTGACTGAAAGTAGTGTTGTTGTGGACTTCATGTACAACATCTGCATTATTTTGTGCAGATATTATTTATAATTATGTAATAATCTACTGTTTTAACCTCCGGTTATGTTATTGAGAGTTTACAAGTGCAGACTTTTCTTCAGTTGTACTAAGTGTGGATAAAATTCTCAGGACAGCCAATCTTTTTTCCTTGAATACTTGGAATAATACTCATAGTTTCCAAATGAAAATTACTGGAACATTCTGCCATGTTACAAAACCTGCTGATAAATTTAAACAATAGAGAAGATCTGAACTGTTGGTCTTATAAATGCCTTTTCCTGCTAACAATGAACTGATCACCAAGAAAGGACTGTTTGTTGTATGCCAAAGCAGTCCTCATACTTGCAACCAGCTGAATAACTTCCATGTTGTGAAGGAACGAGACAACTAAAATACAGTGAATATTAAGGCTCCTCCTTCCTATATAGTGAAACACTTTACATCAAAGTGAATATTGCTGGTAATGTTGCATTATCTATATGGAAGTATTCGTTGGTATTGTTGTAAATATACCTTGTCTTTATAAACACGGAATACATGAAGCTACAGTGTTGTGAAGACTATTAAACTCATGATAGTTGCCACGAAATGTGTTTGACAGCACTTACAAGCTAGACGTGGGGGCAGGCGATGTTCTGCAACGAGGGACTGATCCCATAAAAACGCTGCCAAGTAGTGAGCCGTGCTGACGTAACGCCGCACTGCTTGGTGTTTGCAGGGAGAGAGCCGAAGGGCCAGGGGATAGGGAAAAAAAATCAGCTTCCTGCACCTCCAGGTACATCCTCCTCTAGCTGTAGTGCCTCCGCAATTGCCCGTGTCAGTGCAGACCAGGCAATGCCCTCGCTTGGATCACGTCAGTCATGGAAATTTGGCTTTGAAGGATTAACCATGTCAGTAGCACTTTATAGTACACGTACTCACTTCCATGATAAATGGTGAAGAGCAGCATTCAAAAAAGAGATGTAACTCCCTGTTCTCTTCCTTGTTGTCACTTTGAGTTTCAGCTGGATTAAACATTTTCAGTCCTAGTTTGAGGAAAGTCATAAAACATCACCACTTACAAACTTGTTTAGTAGCCTGTCTAAAAATAAGCTGCTTTAGTAGCTTGCGTACAATCCACCTGAAACCTTGCTTTGGAGTTTTTCCCGAGTAATAGCTGTGGTGATTCAGGTCATGATTCATAGCACCGCAGCTCAGTTTAAATATTATATGACCAAAACAAGATGTTAAAGTGAGACATCCTCCCAACTAGGATGAGAAGGATGACCTGCTTGGTTTTCAGACCTTTACATCTGAATGTTTGTATGCAATAACGTGGGGAAAAAATTTTTGCATTGTAGGGTTTGTAGAACTCTAGCTATTGCATACTTGCAGCATTTGATCTACTGGTGTAATATAATATAACCTTATTTTAAAATCACTAGATATCTTATACCTCTTATTTGGAATTCCTAAGATAGTGGTTTCTGTGTGTGCTGGCTATAAATTATTTATTTGGGCACCCTGTGCGGCGGGTGGCAGCTCGCTGCCAGGCTGCTCTTTCCTCTCCCTTTTCTTTCTCTACAGGTCTTGAAGCCCTCATCGCTGTCCTGAGGTGACTGCGTTCATGTAAAGACAGCATTTCTTATCTCTGCAGGCATTAGCTTTCTTTGATCAGACCTGTGTACTTCTGCTTCTTTTCACTCTAATCTAGCTCTGTTTTGAAGCTCGTAAACCCATCACGCCCTGACAGTGCGATGCAGCGCTGGGTCCCTTATCTGCCCCTCTCCAGCCACTCTCAGACTTTGGTTTTATCATGAGAAAACAAAATCCTCCCTGGTAACGCCTCTCCTACAGCAGTCAGACTGGTGTTAGTGTGCTGGCTTCTTTTGGTAGCAGAGTTTATAAAAGAAGCGTGTGCTACAGCATTTTAAAGAATTCGGCAACGGAATTACAAAATGAAAGCAACGTTAAAAAAGAAAATACCAGTGCGGGGGAAGGAAGTTAAGAGTTGCTTGAGCACAAAACCAACTTTGAGCTGCAGGGTTTTCCCCAGAGCCGAAGGACTTAACATTGACTTTGAGTACAATTTTAATTGGCTGATGAAGGAGCTGTCTCTTTTTGTGTCATTTAAAAATCGCCTACTCTGGTGAAAATTACTATAGTCGGCCTTTCAGAGACAGGTTCATTTCTCGAGAGGAGATATGCCTGCGGTTGCACATCAGCAATGCCATTAGCAAGCCTGGGCTCCTGCCAACCTGAAGATGAACGGCTTCCTAGGGGTGGTGGGCAGGCAAAGGTTGTCCCAAGCCTGGGGTGGCTGAGGAGCCACCGGCCCATCGCTGGGAGGATGAGGAGAGCCAGGCGAGTTGAGACCTGCTGTACGGTAGCTGTAAGGGGGGGGGTTAGAAACTCTGGCTGTCCTGGAAGCAGACCACAACAAGCACGAGCAATGACTTAAATGCACTAGCTGGCGATTTGTGACACCTCCGTTTATTGCTTTCTAGGTGGCACGTAAGCAGCTCCCCGCTGCTGTACGCCCAGCCCTGTGCGTAACAGAGCCGCTTGGGAACCATTCGTGGTCAGGTCTCAGAGTGGCCCATTGGTTTTGTTTTCGGAAGCCAGCATGTGCTGAAAGTATTGTGGGTGCAAGAAATAGTGGTGTCGGGCAAAGGAGCAGCTGGCTAACTTGGGAAAATGATTATTTCTGTGTGTTGTATGTTGGAGCAAGCAAGGTTTGTGGGCAGCGGCAGCAGTTCACGGGCAGCAATAGCAGCTGTTCACCATTTAGTTCTTCCTGGAAAGGGAGGGATTAAATTATTTTTGTAACTATGCTAACTATTTATACGATAAAAGATGTTACCATTTCCTACCAATGTTGCTTTCCTTCTGTCTTTTAAATCCCTGTGGCTGTGAGAGTATTACCATTCCTAGCATATTATTATGTTCCCTTCTGGAAACAAGGGAGTACTTGGGTTTAGCTGAAGCTACCTATAGCCGCTCTGATGCCTTTGTCCTTCAGAGAGGTGGGACCCATCCAGACACCTTTGGTTGCGTTACGCTTTAGGTAGTGAACCTGTATCACTTGCAGAGAAGGGTCTTTGGGTTTCACTGTGCCAGCCTTTACTTGGGAGAAGTTTATGGACCGCGGTGTTAGTGATGGATAGTATTTGGATTAATTACAATATAAACATTGTGATTATCCCTCCATTCCTGACACTTCCTTGAACCTTGAGAACTGTATGAAAACATCTGTAAGCTCTTAACAACATGATCACAGCACAATGTGGTCTTCTGTCTGAGGGACTGGCGGGCAGTCACGAAGCTGCACAGCCTTTCCCTTGGTGCCCTAAGAGCGGTTTGGTGCAGGGCTTGCTCCAGGACGTAGCTGGTCCTTTAGCAGGGTACCACTTTTAAACTGGTGCGCTTTGCACAGCCGTGCCTGCCTTATGGCCGTGGCTGCATTCCCTTTGCTGCTTGGATAGAGAAATTGCTTGGGTCTGCCGTTGATGTGCATGGCTGCCCTGCTCTTACCGTGGCAGGGTGGTATTGATTTATCTCTAATACAGGAGATAATTCCAGGTCTATATGTTATGATATAACTAGATGTCTTTTTTTTTCTTTTTCTCCTAAATAGTGGCAAGAATTCTGTCTTAGAAGGTCAAAAATAATGACCTAGGCTGACTAGGTATTTTAAAAGCTAATTTAGGAGGAAAATGAGGCATGAAAGAAATAACATTAGGAAAAGGTAGATCATTTAAGTGATAATCTTTATTGTACATTTTAGAATTAGCTTCCTGTTCACAGTTCTGAGCAGCATTTAATTGTACTAGCTACTGTAGTCCTGTGATCATTTTAAATGACTTGTGGTACAAAGAGTTTTCCACCGTGGCTTTGCAAAGCTTTTTTTTAGAATCATAGAATCGTTTAGGTTGGAAAGGACCTTTAAGATCATCTCGTCCAACCACTGACCCTACTCTACCAGGTCCGCCACTAAACCATGTCTCTAAGCACCACATCTACATGACTTTTAAACATATCTAGCGATGGTGACTCGACCACCTCCCTGGGCAGCCTGTTCCAATGGTTGATAACTCTTTCAGTGAAAAATTTTTTCCTAATGTCCAGCCTAAACCTCCCCTGGCGCAACTTGAACCCGTTTCCTCTTGTCCTATTGCTAGTTACATCTAGTTTATTCTGTACAAGCGTAGATAAGGCCAATAATGGACAACTTGCTTGTGCAGGATATCTGTCTCTGCCTTTAAAATATTTTTCGAAATACCTAACAATTCTTTTTTTCACTTGGGAATCGTCTAAATTTGTTACTCTTCTCCTCGTGCTATTCCAAAGAGGAAAAACATCTTTATAAACAACATCCAGTGATCCCTCCTGTTGCGATACTGAGGGGCTGGGGAGGGGGGGGCTTGCTCCTGTCCTTGCACCCACTCCCTCTTCCTGTCCCACCCTCAACCTGCCCCTCCATCTCCTACCCATAAAGGGGTGGGACATGGACATCCAGATTGCTTCTTGCTTCTCTGGAGGTTTCAGCCAGCCCCTTGACAATGGGCTCCCCATCATCCTCTCATGACTAATAGCTGGTTGTTACTCTTAAAAGGAATTCCATCATGTTGGAGGTGTTATTTGTTATGCCAGGAAGTCAGGCAGGCAGCGGCATATCCTGCAGAGGAAGTCACTTGTACTGGGAAGGATGTAACATACTCGTGATGAGTGAATTATTTAAAAAGGTCTTGAACAGTCGCAATATGGTAAAACATCAGTTGCTAGCAGTTAAAGATAGCAAAGCTGGAGATTTGCTCTGTTACACGGTTGAAAAAATTGTAGTCGGATCTCTGTGTATAAAATTTCTTAAAAATATAATTTTTTCTTTCCAAAAATAATCAGAAGAAAAATATATTTACTTTACTTTGGTCGTTCACTTTCTCCAACAATGAGATCATCAGCCAAGAAGGAAAGACATTTCTTAAGAATCTGTCTGGAATATGACTGTGCAAAACACACATGCTATGTGGGATAAGGGGGGATAAGATGCTACCTTTTGTTTTTATTCTGGTATATCCCAATTGGAAGAATCTTTTAATTCACCCTCCGCTATGATCTGATGCCTGCTTGGAGCTTGAATTGAACCTTAATGCCACACTTGGGTGCCTGTGAATCCCTTGACACCAGATGTCTTGAGGTTTGCGTGTGCCGCGGGGTGCAGCCTTCTCCCCAAATGACACTCTATTCTTTGATCTTCTCAGCTGGTGACGGGAGTATGGGAAGGAGGATACAATTTCTTCTGTCAGGACACGCATAGTGGAGGAGAAGCTGATATGAAGGTAACGTAACCGAGACTTACAGCTAATAATGTTTCAAATTGTCCACTTCTGTGTAAGTGGAGAGCAGAACAGTATTGATTGTGCAGATTTTGTTTGAACTATGTGCTTTTTTCCTCCTTCTACCATACGATGGACAATGCATTGACAAATGTGATAGTTAATCTACAGTGTAGTCATGGTTGGTATTTTGGTGAGTGGTTAGCTGTAAATTTTCAAGTGTTCCCAGGTCAAAAAACAAGAACTTGTTCTTCAGACTGTGTCCAACCACTATGCGTGGTGACTTCCCTTCTCTTTCTGAGATGTGGTGATGATTTCTTCTGGTCACTGTTCAGACCTCTCCTTTACAGAGAGCACTGCGGGACCAACTCTGGTTAAGTATTTTCTTGTTTCTGCCAGGACACCCCAGGTGCACAGCAACAGCCTCATAAATCGGTCTTTGTCATCCTGTTTTCAGCTGTAGGGTTTGTACCTAGATCTCCTATGGAGAGACCTGAGGCTGAAGCATTACAGAAGATCTCAGCAGTGTCTTCAATCCAAGTGTTGCAGGACAGAATCTGGATTTTAATTACTTAGCTTGCAAAAGGGATGAAAGTCCCCACAATGTGCAATGCTGCTAAAACTTGTTTCCTCCTTTCTAGATCATACGTGTCCTCTGGTGGTACTATTTCTCCAAACTCATTGAGTTCATGGATACCTTCTTTTTCATTTTGCGGAAAAATAATCATCAGATCACTGTTCTGCATGTCTACCACCATGCAACGATGCTGAACATTTGGTGGTTTGTTATGAACTGGGTGCCTTGTGGTCACTGTAAGTACCGGGTTATGGTGGGGAACACTTGCAACAAGGGCCTTGTTTTGGTTTTCCTTCGGTCAAACCAAATGTCTCTGGTACCTTCAGCTGCAGAATTTGTTCTGTCTCACAGTAAGCTGGTTTGCTGAATTGCAGCTATTGCAGATAGTTGCAGGTATTAAGCTGCCTGCAGAGCCTCTAGAAAAGGCACGCCAATGTAGTTTGCAGAATTTGCCTGACAGTGTGACATTTATCAGCTGCAGTAGTCCAGGTCTGATACCTGTCAACCTTGTTTTCTCTTTTTTGCGGTGGTTGCAGACCCTCTAATAAAACAATACTCTTTTCCAAGTCAGGACCAGAAGCTTGTTTCATCTGCAAGATGGCTAATGGTGACTCTTGTCCTTGTATCTGTCAAGTTCACCGGAGATGTTACTTTTTTAATTTAATCTCATTATACCAGTAGCCGTAACAAATTATTTCAATTAAAATCTTGTCCCCTGAGTGCTAATGAACTTGAGCGAATACAATTTAAGTGGAAGATTTTCATGTCTCTCTCGTCTAAATCCTGCTAACCTCTGGCTATCTTGCTTTGATTCTTTAATTTCATTGCTGTTAGCTGGCATTTAGTTTCCTAACTGCATTAGCGTGGCTTAGTTGTGGTTCAGATGTCCAGCTTATAGATACTGGCTTTGTTGAACACTCATCCAAGAGAAACCTTTTCAAATCCAGTGGATGTGAACTACTGGCAGTGCAGACTGAGAGGCTGGGTTGCTCAGGAGTCTGCTTTCTGAGCCAAACAACATAGAAACTCGTATTTGTTTTGTGTTGTCAGCACAACAGTGACTAATGCTGAACTTCCAAAAAGTGTGCATCTGGAACCACATTCTCCTCCAGGGAAGTCAATCCCTGTTTGTACAACAGTCAAAAGTGCAGATACTTGGAGTCTATCTTGTGTTTGTGTGGTCTTGAAAATACTTTTGTGCTATTTCTAGTGACGTGTTTTTCTTCTTCCTTTCCAAGCTTTATGTTCTGCTTGGTCATCACAATACTATGCAGTTTGGTGTTAAGTTAAAAGTTTCTTTAATGACTAAAGGTGCTGTATACAAGGACAAATAAAACAGCTAACATGCAGTTTCGGAAGATATCTGTTGCTTTTGGTTATAAATGACAAAATAGGCTCCTTCCTGGAAGGAAGTGAAGTAAGCCTAAAATTAGATGGGTGAAGCTATCGATTGTTGGGCATGTTTACGTGCCTCCTTTCTATCAGCTTCCTCAGTTCCCTTCAGAAGCCAGAATGTAGATGTGAAAAAGAATAAATCGAGGAAACAAAACCAGAAGGCTGGTGTAAACTGCACAGCTGCAAAGCAGCTCAGCCACTCCGTGGGGGGAGCAGAAAAAAAAAATTGGGGGGGTGGGGAAATCTCTTGAGTTTTTTCTAAGAAAAATCATATTTTAAATAGTAACATTTTGAACTTGTTCTTTTTGTAGGGTCCATAAAACAGCATGTTTCTGGTAATGCAGTATACTTTCTGTTTCCTTTGCCCTTTTTTTAGCTTATTTTGGTGCCACACTGAACAGCTTTATCCACGTCCTCATGTACTCCTACTATGGATTGTCCGCTGTTCCAGCGATGCGTCCTTATCTGTGGTGGAAGAAGTACATCACTCAGGGGCAGCTGGTGAGTGATGAGCTCTTCAGTGCTTCAGCAGGCTCTGTATTAGTGATGGGGTCCTCTTGTCTTTACCAAGTTAGAAAATTGTGGCAGGGGGTAGAAGAAGGGAGAATGAAAGCTAGTGCCTTCTTCGTCTTTAAGTGCCTAAATCACCTTAGAAATCCAGCTTCCGCACCTCCGTTTGCTCTGTTTTCAGTGTGATGGGGAGCTGGGGACTGATGGTGTACACGAATCAGTGCTGAGATCAGTGGGATCTTTCTCCACCTCCCCATGTTGTGTGGCTGGATGTATTTGGGAGTTGCAGTGCTGGGTTTTCTGGGACTCACTAGCCAGGGAGGAGGGAGAAGCTTTTCTTCCAAGCCAGCCTGAGCTAACACGTTCTTCTCTGTACGTGGTTGCTCAAGCTGACACTGAGATGACAGACCAGAAACCAAGTGCAATGCAGTCCACAGCTAACAAGGCCCTTCATTCTAGTCCTGTGGGACAATGGCTTTTCTGTGTCACTTTTGCATGCAGTTGCAAATGGTTTATTAAAAACTGTTCAATATTTCTGGTCTCCTTCTGCACTTTAAATGGGCAGATTTTTTTCTCTTGTAATTCTGTGTTGGACTCCTTGCATCCATTTGTATTGTTTCCTGTGTGTACAGTGATGAAGCCCAAATGCTGTGTACTGGAGGTGAAAAGAGCAACAAAATGAAGCAATATGGCACACACTGTAGTAATACTGCATGAGAACCGGGTTTCAATGTAACATGTCAGAACACCACAAGGAAATGTACATGGGTGTTCTGTCTTCCCCATTTTGTAGGTGGGGGAACTGAAGCCTAGAGATAGACTCTTGTTATCTTCCTCCCACCCCACCTCCCTTAGTTGTGAATACATTTAATAACATTTGCTGGTGATAATGAATAACATTTGCTGCCAGCAGTTCAGAGTGTAGATTCTCAAAATATTTTATTTTTTTAGCACTCTTCCTTCCTGAAGGAAGGGGAATCATTGCTGGGGAGGCGGGCGTGTTGCTTTGTGGTTTGGGGTTTTTTTCCTTCCAGATTTAGGCTCTATTCTTCATCCTGGTGGTTTGAGTGCTACAGGGTGCAAGTGTCTCGGTGCTTTGGTTGCTCCCCTGGCTGTTGTCGTAGCTGCTTTCACTTCCCTGCCGGCTCTGCATGCATAGCTGTTAGGGCAGCAAAATAGCAGAGCAGAACACAACAGTCTTTTCCTTTTTAAATAAACATTCCCTAATCTGGTAGCCTTCATGTAAGGATGAATTTTGCCTAAGGCCCTCTGCAGCACGTAAGCCCAAACTCTGTTTTTCCAGAAGAGATAATTGAAGATAATTAAACCCCGGTCCTCCTCCCTGCCTCCCCAGCTTCCCTGCAGCCTTTACCCCAAAAATTCTTACACTGGAGCCATATGTCGGGCAGTCCCTGTCTGGGAGAGGACCACAGGATCTGTGTGTAGACCCAGTGACCCCAAATCTTTTGCAACTGAAGCAGCGAGATACAGATCTACTCTGTTAGGATGGTAGAGTCAAACCCCAATGAGCTCTCACTGGGAAGAAGGTGGTCTTTGTTCCTTAGTATATTTGTAAATCAAGTCTACTTAAGTTACTCTAATGCTCTAAAATGGAACAATATTAATCAAATAAAAACACTTAAACAACAGAACATCGCAACCTGAATGAATGTCTGCTGACTCAGGTTTACACTGTAAGTGAGACAAAGAAGATAAACTTGTCAAACACACAGTATTACATATTTTTGGCTTGTTTTGGAAATAACTAATGAGATTTTGGTCACTAATGGCTTCGTTTCCTCCTTACCTTAATGTGCTCCATTTCTCTTTTTTTTTCTCTCTCCCCAGACTCAGTTTGTCCTGACAATCTTCCAGACCAGCTGTGGTGTTGTTTGGCCATGTGCATTTCCTCAGGGGTGGCTGTATTTCCAGATTTCTTATATGATTTCTTTGATTATCCTTTTCACAAATTTCTATATTCAGGTAAAAGTAATATTCATCAACTCTTTGTAGCATTCTGCTGGCTGTATCTCATTGGAAAGCTGTTTACAGAAAGTTATGCTTGAAATATCCTTTTGCTATCTTCCAGTCACATGCATACGTTCTTAAAGTACTGTACTTGTTGGTCTGCCCTCCAATTTCAAATCTTCTGATGTTTTGTATCTGTAATTCAGAACGATTAGTAATTTCGGTTAACAGAGTGGCACAAAAAGGTATTTTACTAATGCAATTTTAACTTCAGATAAGGGAGAGGAAGAGCTTTATGTAAGAAACAGCTTTCCAGTCTGAAATAAAACAGCAGCCTGTGAACCTGTGAAGCACCCAAAGGAATTGTTCATTACTGCTCTTACAAGGGGAAATGCTTGTTTTATATCCAGGGAAACTTCACAAACTCCCAACATGTAGAAATCTGGTTTTGGCTCACCTTTGCAGGCATTTGTTTGTATTTCCTTATGGAAACTTAGGGTTTTGAGTTATGTTTCTACAAAATTGATTTCATGTCTGAACAGATCCGGGCTTGGTGCCTGTTGTTCTGAGTAGTTCATAATCAGGCTCTGCGCAAAGATGTACCCATCTTCAGAAAATCAAACCAGCACAGCCTAGTGCCCCCAAACAAGCAAACTCTGTTATATATTTTAAGTGTCTCTTGAAAGATTTGAGCATTTTGGGTCTGGTAAGAGTGATTCATGGAGGGGAACATAGCAGGCTTCCCTATCTGATCTTCCTACTTCTTAAAATCAGTCCTGTGGTTCGTATCACTTGCTGCATATGAACGTGCTAATTAAACATGGTAGTGTATTCCAAATATAACTTCACTTTCTTCATCAATTTTACTCATACTTTGACTTTTAACCATTTAACTTTCTTTCACACACATGTATTTTGGGAAATGTGCTCTTGCCAGGTGACTGAGCCCCTTTGACAAAGACTAATCCATGTATATTTTTTCATTGTCTGTAACTTTTTTGGTGTCCCGAGCCTCACTGGTCCTATTAGTTTTTGCTTCCCGTGTTGGCCAGTGCAAATTCCTTTCACATTTCTGTCTCTGAACTTCCCTCACCATTCTTGTTTACCCACTTCTTTTGGCTTTGTTTGAGACAGTCACCTGCAGTGCATCAAACCGCCTTTCCCACTTGTCGTTTTGAGTATATCCTTCTGCTATAGTCTGCTCATAAAATCGCTTCCCTTTTTCCTAATTTACTGTTAACACTACCAATGCTACCATCATACTATCAAGCCTCTTTCTTTTCCAGGGAACTACTTCTCTTGCAGTGACGAATGAAAGGCATACTATAGCCTTATACACAAAAAATGGTAGAGCTTGTTAGACTCTGCCACCGGCATGAGGTCTTTAAACGTGATGGGTGCAGGTTTACTTTTGAGTTACTTGAGTTACTGTGAGGAAGTGGTTATTTATATCTATTTAAGCAAAACCATGTGTTCTTCCTTATATTCTAGACTTACAACAAGAAGGCATCTTCGAGGAGGAAAGAGTATCAGAACGGCTCTACGGCCACTGTGAACGGGTACACAAACAGCTTTTCTTCCCTTGAGAACAATGTGAAACAAAGGAAACAAAGGAAGGATTGAAGACCAAACTGAAAAAGCATTTTGATAACCCCAACAACAAAATCATCTGATTGTAAGCACAATAAGAGTTGTGCACTAATACTCTAACAGCTACTGTAACTATTCCTGCCTAGAATAGTGTGATTTATGTAGGACTTAACCAGTGCAAACACCCTAGAAACTGTATACAGAACATAAAAGTAGGTTAAAGTTTAAAAATAATTCTGGGCTGTCACTGACCCCGCTATAGACTGTGGAAGGGAGTATTGTAGTATCCGACACTGCTGTTGCCTTACTAGTCAATATGATAGGTGCTGAATTATGATTCACAATTTGAAAACACTGTAATCTAAACCTCCATTTTTTTTACTGTAGTTCATGCATGTGATTGTAGAGGTAATTTGTACGATGCTGGTTTCAGTAGATAAACACACATGCCTTAAATTAAAAAGCAGGGCCCAAAGCTTATTACTGGTTTAAAAATTAGGGTATGTTTCAACTTTTCAGTTGACTGACTTTTTATTAAAAAGTCATTTAAAAGAATCCATTGATCATTTTACTGTTCTGTATGTGATACACGATGTTACGTATCTCTTACGTGATACAGTGAAATTGGAAATGGCGCATTTAGTTTTGTATATTTGGCTTTAACTGACTAAACAGTCATGAACCAGATGGAAAAGTTACTTTACCTTTTTAATAGATCTTATTTTTTTATTTGAAGTATGTCACTAACGTAAAATTAATTGGCGCTTACACAGTCCAGTAAGACTTAAGTATTGTCTCTAAGGTCTAGAGTATATACAGGGTGGACCCATCTTTTCTCTTTTTTTTTCTTTTTCTTTTTTTTTCCTTATTTCTGAGAATTATTAAATGCTAAATGAAGAGTGGTTTTTAATATGGAAACTGGCAGAATTTCAAGTATTATTACCATAGCCATATCCACGTTTTAGGAGCTACTGTTTAAGTCTGTGACATATCCGAAAGCGTATTTAAAAACGAAGACAGAAAGATGCTTTTCTGATGGAATTGTCTGTACTTAACTTGGTATCTGTACTGTTCTTCATGTACCATATGTTCATTTTTAAAATGTGCCTAACACAAACATGTTTTTTTCCCAAACAAGCAAAATTAAACAGTCTAAGTCATACCTAATGTTTTTTAAATGTTACTGAAATGTGCTGGAAATGTCTGTTTCTGTAATGCGAGTTGTGTATATCACTGGTAATGTTTTGGCTTGTTATCTGAGGATTCGGTTTGAGTGCTTGTTAAAGTTACTCCTTGTAAAATCTTGCCTTGCACATGTGAGGAGTCAGTTGCCAAGCCGGTATCTATTGCTGGTATTCTGGTATCTGCCGTGGTGGAGTTTGGCTTATGAATATTTTATTCATTAAGCTCTGAAAAATTGAATTGTGCAAGCCATTCTGTTGGTCATTGCTCAAGGTTAACTATTTGTTTTTTGATATTTATATAAATGCCGGTTTTGACATGTTTAATTTTTTTTTTTTTAATTAAATCTTTTTAAAAATTTTTGCACATCTCTTAGGGAATTAATAAGTTCTCTTGCTAGCCTTGTGGGTTTTCATTCCTTGTTTTGAAGGAGACAGTGTCTGTTATGTTTACATTATCAAAGCTTGTGCGTGTGTCTTCATTTCTAGGTACTGGTTTGCAGAGTCTTTACATAGCTCAGTACAGCAGCTACAATGTTCAAAATAGGCTGTCTAAATGTGCTAGAAATAAACCCTTGGCTCATTTGAATATCCCTACATTGTTAATGTTTGACATGGTTTAATCATTAAAACACTTTTGATGATCTCTGCCTGAATTTTGGTGGGTTTGTACAGATTTAATGCACTGGCCCATCCTGTGTCAGGCCAAGGAGGAGCCGTCGTGATGGAAGGACAGCTGCAGATATTCAGGGAAATTTACCGTACCAGAGATTTGGTAACAGATTCCGTACAGAAACCTTGGGCTGTTACTAAACGCTGTTGCCTTGCCTGGCTGTAGAAGTACTTGTTCGTGTGATGGATTAAACCTCCCGCTGGGATTACTGACTCACTGAACGCAAAGCAGCCCAAATGGCTCCAAGATGATGAGTGCCAGGAGCAAAGCTTAATGTGGCCAAGAGGGACTTTCTGCCTCAGATATCCTGTCTATAAAACGGCAATAATGCCTCCCTCCAGAATGGGAGCATTTTTGCAATTTCCTTATAGCTCCCCTTGCCCTTCAGTGATCGTTTCTGAGCCCTCTCCGATCTGAGTGTTTAATCAGCATGTTGCAACAAGCCCAGATAGCTTCATGATGGACTTAGTAAAAACAGAACTTACTTACGTAGCTGTCTGTCTTCTCACTCACAGGCTCTTAAAACAAGAAATGTAGTCTAGGGAAATGGGTTTTGCATTTTGCACAAAAGGCTCAGAGGTTTCATGCTATGCTCGTCTCCTCTGGGAGGGAGCTCCAAATGCCTGAGAGGGTTGCAAACACAGTTTTATCTCCTGCACTTGCAAATTCAGCTTTGAAATTGAGTGGTTTTTCTAGGTGGAGCCCAGTAAGGAGCAGTTCTTCAGATGATAAGCCAAATCTACAGGGAGTACCTAGAAGGCAGAAGCCACAGCACCAGCCTGGCTTTCCCTGGTGAGCCAGCAGAGACTGGGCTGCTGCACTCCAAACCTAGCCTTCAAGGTCAGTGGCACACGGTGACAAAATGTGATGGCTTTATCATCATTTGCCACCACGTAGACCCAGTGACTTTGTCCAAAACTGGCAGGAGATGTTGTCTTGGGAAGATGTATAGCATCAGTAGGGTTCACACCTGCAGGTAGAACATTGTGGCTCCTGGGTACCCTTCTGCAGTGTCAGCAGCAACTGAAAAGTGCCCGAGAGCTGTAGGGATTAGATCAGACATCACTCTACCATGACTGACAACCAGACTGACGGACCGAGGCAGGAGCCTTACGTCTGCCTACCAATGCATTACCTGACCTGGGCCAAGTAATAGCCTTTGGATTGCCTCAATTCCCCAATTACCTGCGTTTTTCCTAATAGGTATAACTGTGGTTGGTGCTTGGGATTATAAAAGAGTCCTCCGAAAGGACTTTTTGAGTTGTGAAGGCTGGACCGAGGGGAAAAAGGCCAGCTGCTGCCAATGGGATGGAGAGGTTTCAAGTCAAGTCAGCTGAGGAGAATGAAACGCTTCAGTACCTGTTTGCAAAGAGCAAATGACCAAGCTTCAGCCTGTTAGGTTAAGATGTCACTCAGCTCATGAGCTGATCAAATCCCTTCCCATACTCAGGCCCTACAGCCCAAGTGATGGAGAGGGAAGTGACTACTTTCATTAAGCTGTGAATGGGATAGGTAAGCTTGAATGCCCAGAACACAGCCTTTCTTACGGCGGTCCTGGCATGAAGACCCCAAGTGTCGTGTCACGGACGTGCAAGCCACCCCTGGGGCTGGGGTCAGTCAGGCACTGGGATAACTGAGTTGGCAGGGGGTAGTGGAAAAGCAGAGAACAATTCTGGAAACTCAGGAATTCTTTGTGATGGATGGTGTATTTTACTTAATGCAAGGCAGATACGAAGTAAGCGCTGGAGCTTCTGATAGAATTTCTGCCACCAAAATGGGGCAAAAAAGACCCCAAAGCCCCAAACCTAATGGAGAGCTGTTCTGGGGGTTGCCTCTGCCTTTGATATTTGGTAGCTGTCTTGAGACATAAGTTGATAGAAATGTGTGTGTGTTGTATGAGACTGGAATATATGTTGTTAAAAGGTATACGTTATACAAAAAAGAGATGTAAAAGTAAGCTAGATGCTGAAGAAAAGTATGAATAAAATCAGAGGCCGAATTACTTTGACAGTGCGGGCTCTGCTGGGAAACCCCTTGAAGCAGTGCAGGGGGTGATAAAAATATGGGTAGAGATCTCGTGCTAGAGAAATGCTGCTGAGAGTTGTGTTGGTACAGAAGGTTAACTTGCATTGTCACTGTCATCCTCTTGCCAAGAATTAGTGAACCAACAAAGGTTGTAATCATCAGGATGTTGCAAGAACTGGTTTAAAAAGCAAACCTGAATTCAATTTTCAACTTTCAATCCATTTAATTTAAATAGATGGACATAGAAAATAAGTTCCTTATGTTTCTCAATTTTGGTAGAGCAAATTGGGATGAGCAGGCGAAGCTAGAGTTCCCAGGGGCTCCCGTGACATGACAGTAGCAGAGGCATTATATTTTAAGTCGAAGGTTCTAAAATCATCTCAAACAGAAAGGGGGGAAATGAGTCCAGTTAAGAAAAGTAAGTGTGTTTTGTTTAAAAAAAAAAGTGTGTTTTGTTTAAGTCAATCAAGCTGGGATGTGGAGGAGGGAGAAGAATTACATGTCTTGTGTTTCAAGGATATATAATGTAGATGCTATATTTGCTATAGGAAGAATGTAAAGAAGTGGTACCTGGTAACCAGTAGGCTTGATAGTCTGATTTCAGTATGATGAAAGGTTTCAGAATAAATGGGAAGAATCAGTGAGTACAAGGAAGTAAACAGAAAATAGGAGAAAATGTAACACAACTTTTCTGCAAGTGATAACACCTCACTTACCCATATTGTTGTTTAATAAAAAATACTGTGTAGACAAAGGAAATACATCTTCCATCCATCTGGAATAGGTACTTTTTTTAATCTCAGAAAGGATTATCTAAACTAGAGGGTGTGGTGACCAACAACAGGATCTATGGACAAGCAAGGGTGAAACTGATGAAAAGATGGTTTGTCTCAATGCTTTCAGCCTGAACGGAACCCATTAATAATGTTTTAGTAATGACCTTGGTATAAAAAGTAGGAATATTTGCAGTGATGTTTGCAGGTGACAACATTAGGAAGCACTGTCAGTGCCAAGGAAGATTGCGTATCCTACAGCAACAGCCAGATGACCTTGACGGTTGGAGTAAGAGAGATGGAATTAGTGTAAATCCCCCTTAGGGACCAGTAACAGAATTTCAGTTGTTTCCATGGGAGTTTTAGCTGGAAATGACTGAAGAGGAGAGAAGGAAAGATACTTGAGAATCGTCTGTTCAACAACTTAGAGCTGCTACTATGAAAAGAGAGGGGGGGAAATCGTATTTACTATCGGTGTGTTTTTAGTAGAAAGAGGAATGCGCTAGAGCGGGAGGGTGAGGCTGAGGCTCTGGTGGGACTCCCTTTTGATGAACACACGTTTTTCCCCACTGTGGTCACTTGCTTTCAAGAAAACTGATTGTAAAAGATCAGCTGTACAGAAGAGTTACTGGGATGGTCAGCAAAATGGAGAAGTCTTGCAAAATCAGTGTAGCAAGACCAAGGTTGAGAAGGAATGTAATCGCAGCCTACACAGACATCATGACAGTAGACAGCATGAAGGAAAACGAGCTATTTTAATTGTGTTGACACAAAACAGATGTGTATAAGCTGGCCGAGGGTAAACAGGCTAGAAATTGGAAGAGGGCCTTTTGTTAGTGGAATAAGGCTCTGGAGCAGTTTTTGCACGAGAGAAGCATGGAGGTCTGGGGGATTGCTTGAAGACAGGGCACTGGCCACTTCTAAAGTTTGTAGGACCAGGGGATGGGACTCCCTGGTGTCCCGCTCTGCATTCTGGCAAAAAACTGCTGTTGGTGCCTCTGTGAAAGTGTATTTAAGAAAGGGCAAAATACTGCCCAGCAGAGAGAGGAGTGAGAACAGAAGTGTGAGAAACAACCCCGCAGACACCAAGGTGAGAGAAGGAGGGGAGGAGGTGCTCCATGCACCAGAGCAGATTCCCCTGCAGCCTGTGGAGAGGACCACACCAGAGCAGATGTCCACACTGCAGCCCGTGGAGGACCACATGGTGGAGCAAGTGGACATGCCCTGAAGGAACTGCAGCTTGTGGAGAACCCACGCTTGAGCATGTCTATCCTGAAAGACTGCAGCCTACGGGAAGGACCCACACTGGAACATGAGGAGGAAGGTGTGATGGAGAGGAACTGCTATGGACTGACCACAACCCCCCCACACCACTTGAAGCAGGGAGGAGGTAGAGGGGTCAGGAATGAAAGAGTGAAGCTGAGCCTTGGAAAAAAGGGGTAAGAGGAAGGTGTTTTAGTTTCTGTCTTTTTTTCTCACCATTCAACTCTGTTTTAATTGGTAATAGATTAAATTATTTTCCCCAAAATCCTTTTTGCCCATGACAATTATTGGTGAGTGACCTCTCTGTCTTTATCTCAACCCACAAACTTTTCATCTTATTTCACCCCTCAGCTCTGTTGAGGAGGAGGAGAGAGTGGCTAGGTGGGCATCTGGCAGCTGGCCAAGGTCACCCCACCCCACCCAGCCACTTTTTCTTCTTATAAATCCAACAGTTTGGGCAGAAAGCAGCTTCCTCAGTTTTAAGGAAAATCCATCAAAGGCCGCGAGGTACCATGCCACCAGAAAGCATAGCCTACAGGGAATCAGCCATCGTGGTACAGCTGGAGCTCTTGTAGTATGGGAAAACATGCTTCCTGGAGTGAAGCAATTGCTTTTTTTTTTTTTTATACCTTGTTTCTTTCAAGTCTAATTTGTGTTAAAGCAACACCTTTTCCAGGAATCTGGCCCATAATTCTTGGAAAGTTTTTAAAGGCAGTGGAGGAACCTCCTGTTAGCTGAGGGAAGGTACCACAGTGGCACCATGTGTGGAGGAATCCCACGGTCTGCAGAAAGGTCCTGAATTTCCTTGTGAGAGGAATTGCCTCACACCTTTCAGAAGTAGCTGGAGCTCTGGCTTTTCAAACAGGGATGGTCCGGCTGTGTGATAGCAAGAAATGCCAAATTGTTCTGATTGTATTTCATTTGGGAACAGGTGAAACTTCAAGGAAACTGAATCTGTGGATGTAAAAATGAAATCCTGTATGAGTTGTCTCCACCTGTGCATTTGCTGCTCCTGAGCTGGTATAATGGGGAACGCACAACCGCTATGGTACAACTGCACTCTTACTGCCTTAGACTTGTCTAAGTGGATATTCACAGCATTCCCACTAGGATTAGCCTGCACCAGAGGTAATGCTATGTGATGATAAATTACCTGGTAAAAGTATTTAAAGTGAAACCAAGTGAAATTTCTTCCATGGATACTGAAGAAAGGTATCGTGGTATTTGTGTGGTTGGTTAGACATATGGTGTCTCATCCCATTTAGCAAGCACGAAGCATGTCTTCGTGAACTGTTCTGTCTGCCACTAGAAGCCAAATGTTTACTAACTGCTACTAATTCAATTTTACCAGCTGTTGTAGGAAATCAGAATCTCAGCTCACATAGCAGAAATAGGAGCTTTTTGAAAAGAAAAAAAAATCTGTAGCCTATGCAGTTACCTAAGTACCTTACTTCCTTTAAAATCAACAGCATCGCAGTGCCACAGGGCCTTCTAGGTCTAATTTGCTAACGTTTCTGTACCTTGAGAAAGGGTTGCCTCTCCGAAAGATCTTCTGCTAATTTATTTTGCTTCCCACAACATTCAGAGTTGGGAGAGAGAGCGAGAGCAGCTCTTGGTGTGTTGAGCTATTAGAGACTTGAGACATCTTTGATGCAAATGCACTTTCGCTCAGTAGAATAGTGATGAGTTTGCCGAAAAGACCAGGAAATACCTCCCATGCATACAGATGGCATAACCATTATCGGCTAACTATTATCAGCTTTGTTTCTTTTTTAAATTGTTTGTACAGTTTTTTGCAAATTATAATGAAAAAGACCCTTCTGTCCTCAGAAGTTTAAATAAAGAGCTAAGAGGTCGTCCTTACATCTGACTCTGGTTTCCACGCTAAGTAAATGGGAAGAATTGCTGCCCGTTCCCCCTGTTATAAAGCTGTACGAGTAGATTTTGAAATGTGTGGAAACTCCTGAAACCAGACCAGGCGATTTGGTGATAGATGCTCTGCATGGTTTGTCAATGTTTTTTCAATATGCAGTATTTACCTAAAGCTCCTTTGCAACACAGGAAAATCAGGCTAATTGACAATTAACTCTTGCTTTGTCAGAAAGGAACGAGAGAAAAGTTTTCAGAAACCTCCAAAAGTGTGGGGCCAACTACTTGCCAGAACACTCAGAAAAAATGATAATCAATGTGAGATTTTACTTTATGAAGTAGAAATAAAAAACAGCCCCAAACTCAACCAAACAAATAACACACACACACCCCCAAATCTCTCACAAGCAAAACCCATCCATCCCATCCTGCCAAAACAAACAAAAAAAAAACCAAAACACAACTATGTTAAATTTTGCCTTCTGGTCTCAAAAGTGGAGAGAGCAGCTCTAAGCAGCATCTGTAGAGGTGTTTTATCTCTTCGGCGGATGATTTTAAGGAGGTTTAAGAATGACATGAGCAAGCACTGGGATTTTAAATGAAGTCCTCCAGAAGTCAGGTCTGGTTAAACCCAGGACTGGTGTCAGCCTTGCTGGCTGAGAAGGAGAAGCAGGGGAGGTGGCTGTGAGACCCGGTAAATAGGGCGAGCATCAGGCAGCCGGGGCCCCAGAAGCGGGGAGGGGGCTAACTCGGGGCTGCACACCCGAGGGGATGCGCTATAAACCGCTGCCCTCTCCTGGCGGCACCTGCGAGGTGACCGCTGGGGACAGGCTGGTGCCTGCCTGCCCGGTGGGACCAGAAGGATTTCATGAAAAGCTGGAGCTGACACCAGTGACAAACATGGCAGCGTTTAGTACAAGCGAGGGTGGCGTGTAAATATTTACACTGTGATACAGGTGACACAGCCAGAGACTTTTTCCTTGCAATTGCACTGTAGTGTGTCCTTCAAAGCCCATGTTTAGCCCCTTTTTAAAAGAAGAGGACTGGACAGAAAGGGAAGTATTAGGTAAACAGAGCTCCTGTCCTATATTAAAAACATCTGCACAGTAGTTCCTAGTAGTACAGATGATCAGAGTATAATCAATTTTGCATAACAGAGGCAAGAATAAAACAGCTTGTTGCCCTTTATTTCACCGCTGCAAAGACTTTGTAATCAAGAGCTTTTCCTAGTGTGGAAACAGGGGTCGTAAAGGAAGAGGAGAGTAAAAGCAAGCATATCCTACGTAACAGCTTTTATGATGCATCTGACCTTGATTACACAAATAACCTTGGGAGTGCTGGCTTTCAGGGAAAAACAGGATTTTGATTAAAATGATCAGAATGCAGGTCTGTGTATCCTGATGCCCAGGACTATTTCAGAGCATTCTATAGGTAGAGGTGAATGAAGGCATTTAAGCAAGGAAGAAAAAACGAAAAAACTCATTAAACTCAGCCTAAATCTCAAATCAAATGTATTTTTACACTAAAGCTTAACCTGTAATGGTTATTAATGTAATACATCACCAGCTGTCCAGGACATACAAATGGCTGGTAATTATTTAATAGTATTCAGTATTTATCGTGCTTTATATTAGATACAGTTGGGTGAGCAAAACCCAAAATGTCTGGACTTGGAGGAGGACCAGGAAGGTTGGTGCTAGGAGAGCAGCTTCCCTGTATTACAGCACAAAGCATCCTCCCTGCTCTGACGCCTCAGAGTTGTGCGGATCAGACTGACTCACCTGGGAGCAAACGTGAAAATGTGCAGAATTATGGGAGTATAGAATGAGTGAGCTTCTAAAACAGTGTGGTGAGGGATGCTCACCATGGGATTTGGTTGTGTTAACTAGAATTAATGATAATCAAGGTCCTGCAGTTTTTCAGAGATCACAGCTGGAGCCCTGGGGAAAGACCACCATTGGCCCCTTCTGTTGAGCAAAGCAGGAGGCTATTTAGGAAAAAATGAGGGAATGCGGTTCAGTGGAAAGCATTCAGAGGAAACAGAAGACACATAAACTGCCGGAAGAAAAAGCTAATGAGGAGAGAGACTCTAGTGAGCAAGAAAGAATGATGCCCTGGTGGCAGTTTTGAGAAGAGAGGGACAGGAAGAGAAACTGGAGAATATGAACTGAATTGCCCTTATATTCAGCAAGGTGAAGGAGATTCTGCATAGATGTGAACACGACACCGGATCAGTATTCTGATCGGCTGCATTTACTGTCTGTCTCAGCAGTAGGTGCTTAATGAACACCCAAAACCAACCCTGCTCTCTGCAAAGCAGCTGCAGCTCAGGCTTGATGCAAGGGTAGGTTTCCTTCGAGCAGCACTAAGACATGTGTTCTATGTCTTTACTCCTTTCTTCCTTTGGCCTCATGTCAAATGGCTGCATTCACCATCCAGGCATGGTTTTGCTTTTGGGGGTGTCAGCCTGGGTCAAATGATTACCAGGTCAGCTGGCAATCATGCTGCCTCTCTTCCTCTTGTCTGTACACAAACCTGGTGGTGGACTTCAGCTGCGTATACTGATGTTGCTGTTTGCTAGTAGCACCTTCTGGAGCAGACTACCTCATAATGTTTTGCTTAGTGAAAGCTCTTCTTCATCTTATAACTCTTGTCTCCAGTCTTGATGGCTGTTGCTGAGTGGGGTCATTTAAAAGATCTGTAGAGGGGGAAATGGGTTGATATTCAGATTAGCATGAACAGCATTGCAATACTGATGTTGAAACAAGTGCTGCAACTCTTGGTGGTCATGTTAACCCTTGTCACCTTTCAGACGGAGCAGTTTGGCTAGCTGTGGGTTGCAGGGGAACACCTCTGTCCTGGTACCTGGCCTCTGTCCTGGGCAATGGGAGCTCAGCACAAGCTGAGACCCCACCCGGGGGAAAACTGAGATACAGTGGAATATGGGGGCAATGGGAGAGGAAGAAAAATGGTTGCTGGTCTTCCTCTTCTCCTCAGTTCCACTGACCTCCCTGGGCCCATCCTCAGCACTGTGCTCTGCTGGAGTACTGCCGGAGGAGCGAGGATGGCCAGCAGCTGGGAGCCAGTTTTCATTCTCTCCGCTCTGTGATGGTCCTGCATCAAATACCGTCCCTTCAGATGCACACACTGCAGTGGTCTGGCAAGTGCCCAGGAACCTTTCCCCAGGAAATACCATGTCCATTGCCTGAACACCGGGTGCCACTGGGGTCCTAAGGCAACATTTCCTTGCTCTTTATTTTAGCTGATATTTTTTCAGTTATTTTGTTAAAAGTACCATAGGTTTTCCCATTTCTGTCAAAGCGACCCATGGAGAAACACAACACAAACGTACTCTCCTACAAGCAGTACTAAAACATAAATTGAAAGAGGATACACAGTCCTAGGTGTCCAGGACCCTGTTTGATGTGTGCCGTACTAAAGCAGCTACCTGTAAAGCAAGCCTTGTCCTGTCAGCTGCCGAAAGATCAAATCGCTTCAGTGCAGCAACGTTCTTTCAAAATAATGATGAGAAATATATTTGATGAGTGGACCAGAAGTGCACTTGAGTCGCAGAACTGTAATAACTTTACTAGCTGTTGAGATGCAGGTTCCTCCTAAGGGAAAGGTTATACGTTAATCATTCATGGTATAATGTGAAGAAACCAGGTCATAAGGAGACTGAACACATTCTAAAAATAATGTGATCTGGTGGGGAAATGAAGAGGTCTGCAAGATGCCAACTTAGAGGACGCTCTGGCTTGACTCTTTTGTCCTGTGAAACTGAAGATCCCGGATCAAATCCTACCTGGGACTTTAGCAGCATAAGAACTGAACGAGTAAAGGCAGTATCCCATGTTTAACTTCTAATTGAGGGAGGTTGGATATCCAACCCACTAATGTTTGGTGGGGGTGACCTTTTTCCCTGACTCCACTGGGCTTTGAGGCAACTTGAGATATTTTGAAGTGGTTTGTCCGTACTTAAGATGGCTGAAGTCTTTCAACTGTCCTCTCTTTTTGAGGATGCCTATTGGCAAAGCATCTGCGTTTCCAGGTCCTCTGTCTACCAGAGAGCATCAAGATTCAGGGTGCTGCAGACTAAAGGGGGGGGACACCTCATTGCTGTCCTCAGCTGCCTGGAGAGTGATACGGAGGAGAAACAGCAGGTTCTTCTTGGAGGGGCACAGCAGAAGATCAAGAGGTACAGTGAAAGGACAAAGGCATAAGTTGCAGCAAGGGAAATTCAGATTAAATATACGGAAAAAATCCTTCACAGTGAGAGTGTTGAAAGACTGGCACAGGCTTCCCAGAGAGGCTATGGGATCTCCATTCTTGGAGATGTTCAGATTTAAGCTGGTGGGGCCCTGAGCAGCCTGCTGTAACTTCAAAGTTAGCCTTGCCTTGAGCTGGGTGATCTCCAGAGGGTCCCTCTAACCCAAATTATTCTGTGATTATTGTGGCAGTGCAGAGAGTGAGAGGAGACAGACATCTGAGATCTTGTTTACAGGGGCAAGCAACTGCAATAGCTTTGCTCCTCCAAAAAAGTGGAGTGAAGTACCTTGGACTCCACCCAAGCCAAGCATCCCTGCGCAGGAGTTGCTGCAGTGGAAAACCGGTGACAAGTTTATAGCGTATGAACTTCTTTGCATAGATGAACTCTAAGAGTGACTAAGAGAAGGAAGTAAATGTCACCCTAAAGCAACCAGTTTCAAACTGAACTTTTAAAAAAGAGCTTTGTAATCATACGACAAATAGCACAACCATGTCCTTGTCTTCACCCCCCTACCTCACCTGAGCAGCGCTGAAACGCAAAGGCTGGCACCAAAGGGCTCCTGCTAATCTTTCCTCTGGAGTTAATGCTTCATGGGCTGCCCTGCTCCAGGGCCACTCCAGAGCTAGGCCTTCTCTTCCTAAATGTTTCAGCTAAGTACAGGCCAGGAAGGCTAAATTACAATTTCCAAAATACCTGAAAATTAGCTTGATTTTACTAGCCTAAGTGGGTGTTCCGTAGTTTTGGGGGTCTCTCCCCTGGATCTTCCCCACCAGACACAGCATAGCTTTCACCTTTTCTCTGGAGTTCAGGAAAGATGCTATCAAGAAAATGTGATGGTCACAGCTTATGCTCTGTACCCGTCTGTTTCAAGCATTTTGTTTATGTCTTTTGTTTACGTCAGGCTCCACCACTCAGAATTCCACATTTCTTGCACAGTCATTGCTAAATTAACATGGTTTTCTTCTGTCTTATTAAACAGTAAGTAAACAAATAAATAAAACTCATCTGCTTGGACAAGCAGTCCCATATTCATTTTGAGATGTTGTATGTTCCATATTTGTTAATACCTGTTGTTAGAAAAATTCACCCTCACTTCTTAAGCCCTTTACTCTTCGTCTGTCTCTGTTCAGCTACCTTAATATTTAACCAAAGATTCAGGTTTTACTTAGTCCGTTTGCTCCTTTGATTCTTTATTCTGCACTCGGCTTCCTACAAGTAAGGAAACACCCATTCAAAGCCACTTTGCCTCCCGAGGACCGCATCAAAGCTCACCTGTGCTATAATGCATAGAAGAAAACCCTGACAATAGCTTGGTTTGTAACCAGTGCTACTGAACTACCCTGTTAGTAACAGAGTGCTGCTTGCTTGTACCTATCTTCTACAAGGATTCAGTCAAATAGAGAACTGAGCTTTAAAGAAAGGCAAGTTATAAAGGTGAAACAGAAAACAAAGCTGGAAAAGAAATGTCTTGCACACTTGGGGGTAAGGAGAGAAAATGTTACCAAGGGCTTGCAGGTTATGTTTTTGGAATTTGTTTCACCAAGGGAACAGCCTGCTGTCTCCTATCAAGGGAAATAAGGGCATTTTTCAAAGATACATTGGTCTTTGTCCATGCTCTGCTGGATCGCAGCTTGGAGATGCCACCGCTCTCCATGACAGAGTCATGGCTGATGGGACCTACTATTCCTTCTGTTACTGATTACATGGTGTGCCCAACCATGCGTGTCACCTACTCTTAAACTGGCACGCCTTTCAACGTCCTGACTGTCAATACTTGCTGTCTCCAAGTTTCAAGTGGTGTGGAAGACGGCTTTGTTCCTGCCCCAGGACACTTTGTCCTCCTGCTCTGTCAGGGCCCTGCGGGAACATTGCTGACTCCTTCCTGTAATTGCCTACAAGTGGCAAAGCCAAAGACTCTCAAGAGCAGGGAGGCTGAATCATGCTTGGTGGGGTTTTGCTTTTTTTGGTCTCTATTCTCATTCTGCCCACAGACTGTAAAATACAGAGATCTCTATCGGTTTAATGCTGTTAGGAAAGTAAAAGAACATGAAGGAAGACAAAGAAAAGAAAATGGACGGGGCAGCCGGCAGGTTGGGTGCGGTGCATTCTCACCCACGAGCGCAGAGATTAAAGTGACTCACTGATAAATCAACACCGAGGCGCGGGGAGCCTCTCCAACATTTCCAGCTAGCGAGATCATTTATTGTAGTGAAATGATTCAGTGACCTTAAGAAGCAGCCAGAGCTCTCTCTGGAGACTGCTGGAGAGGCAGAGTAACCTAATAGATGGGAAACTGCACTGAATACATCTTTTCTTGGTCTTGTTAATGATCTCAGCACGCATAGCTCATTTCAGCTCTTTGAAAATAGTTGGCAAGTTGTTCTTGAGACTTTCAAATCATTTTAGGGTTGATACTCAGTTACCACGGGAAAGTATAAAGTGTATTTTAGTAGTGTTTACTTTCCAATGTGATTTTTGAGATCTTCCGTAACATAGGTGTCCATTTCTTATTTATTAAGGTCACCACAGAGCACTTCCCTTTAAAAAAAAAATCCACCCTAAGGCAAAACTGGAAAAGCATGGGGCATTTGGGCACAAACTGCATACAGCTTGGGGCAGAAAGAAGCAGCTCAGCCAAGCGGTGGGTTTAGGTGACTTTCAAAGTTTGTTACTCCCAACTTTTACAATTCTGGAACATTTTTTAAATTTCATGTAGCTGTGCTAAATTTCATGTAGGTAAATATGAAGGTAAATCACATGAAACAGGATCTATTAATACCCCAAACAAGCAGATAATGTCTGCCCCCAGAACAACCTGAACACCTTATAAACGTCCCTTTCAAACTTGTGCTTAGGTATTGCTGTTTCCAGTTCCCACAAGATTCAAATGGGAATTTGCCTTTTGCACACTCAGGTGACATGGCGGTTCCTGAAGTTATGCTGGAGCATGTGCGGCACTGTGGGACCTTCTGTGCCATCTCTGTGGAAACTGCTGATTTCTTAAGATCCTGAAAGTCAGGCCAACTCTTCTGCTGTTTGTAGACTACAGCAAAGCTCTGGTTCACATACTAACAAAGAGCCAGTATCAAGGAAGAAAGGAAAGCAGGAGAACTGAAACTGGCAGTTGACTGCCCCACAGCATTTTAACCAGAGGTATTTACCAGGCCTGTTTAGCCAAGGAAGGGTTTGAAGGTGGTTGGAAGTCATTTTACCTTGTGAACTTTCTCCATAGGTTGTCAAAGACAGTGACAGAAAACGGACCAGAGCAATGTGCAAGGGCATATCGTTCATCCTGCACCTGCAGGAAGCCCTTTCCCATCTTGTCCTCTGTTTTCCCTCCAAGTTGCATAACATGGCCCGTATGATCTTAACAGTAGATGTTTATCCCAAATCCAGCCATTTACTTGATTATTTTCCTTAAGAAGGTGTTTGTTCTGAATGAGATGACTGATTCAACTTTGTTTTTTTTTTCCTTTTGAAGAGTTTGCTGAATGGGAGTGAAAGAGGCAGCTTTCCCTGAAAAAGTAACCACTTAAACTTTGCATTCCAAGTAGTTTAATGTTTCTGGGGTTTTTTTTCACTGTTACATGACTAATAAATGTTGTAGTGGTTGCTATAGTCATGGCTGAAAAGTCCCTTTGCACAAGTTCTTTATATACAAATAAGTGAGTTTTATGGCTTAAAAAAAAAGCCTCAGTGAGCTCAGGTGTTGCCTGAGAGCAGCAGTCTCCACCTCTGGGATGGTTACTCGCTAAAGGCCTGATACCCCATCCCAATTGCCACTTTCCACATGTCCCTCAGAAAAGCTACAAGACCAGGTCTTAATGCCAGTGGACAGTATTGACCCTTTTCTTGATGTTGCTTTTCTCTTTTTCTGTACAAAAACTTTTAGGGATTCATTTCAGTGATTTGACTGCCTTAAGGGACAATACGTATTAGGAAACTTGTGTGCCCCAAATATGCACAGTAGTGGCAAGATTACAAGACATCATCTTTATGTGCAAGGGAATTTATAAGAGCATCTCTTGCTTGTACCTATTTAAAACTTAGATATTTAAAATATTTTAAATGAGGAGGAGGATCAGCAAAATTAAGTGGGCGAACAGCAGCTAAGAATGGAAATCATCACTTGCAAAGCCAGAGGACTAAGCCATAGCTAATCCATGGGGAAAGGAGAGAGGACTCCCCCGGTGAGGAAGGGGTATTGAGAATTTGTCTCTGACCAGGTGTCATGGTTTGGGCCAGATTGGCCCAATCAGGCGGAACGACAGATGCTCTCCCCCACCTCTCTTTTCAAAGAGAGGAGGGATAGAAAGAAAAGAGACTTACGAGTTTAGGAGGAACTAAACTACTTTAATGACACCAGGTGCAGGCAGCGAGCTTCCGAAGAAGGTATGAAAACTGCTGCCAGTTAGAGGCACTAGGACACCACTATTTTACCAGCAGTCCTGAAGTTGTAATTCCTCATATGGAGCTTTCCAGATCAATTTGCTCCCTTTGTCAAGGTGAGTTGGAGTCATGAACATACTGTGGAAGGAATAGACAAGAACATCCTGACTTTCTCTGTCTGTCTCATTTTGCAAGAACCTCTGCTTAGCAGCCTTGAAGTTATTGGGGGGGGGGGGGCTGTTAAAAGCAATTTTCACTCGTGTATCAACAGCAATAAAAAAGTTATTTTTTGCACAACATTAGACTATCCCCGAAGAAGCAACTACCTAGAATTCAGCTAGAAGCAAGGTAATTTAGAAAGCAGCAGTAAAGTTATTTTGGTCTCCGTGCTTTGGAGTGAGCTGTACAGCACCGCAGGTACGTTGTTTACATAAGGTTAAGATGTATAAACACCACCAGATAGTCAGCAGGAGTTCCTGCTGAGCACTGGCTGTGGGTGTCCCTGCAGGTTTCTGTCCAAACACACAGGTTCCCTGTCTGCTGCCACTCCTCGTTCGTTTTCTTCCTGCTCCTGTTGGGCCCACAGAGGGGAACCGGTGTGGAGGTCTGGGGTTTCAGGACGGTCAATAACAACTCGCGTTTGATGCACGCCATGCCGTACCTTCCATCCTTGGTCTCTGCTTTTTCATGCCAATGCTGACAGCAAGGTCCCTAGATCTGTGTGCCCTGGACCGTGCTACACGCTGCCCTCCTCGCTGCTGTCACAGCCACAAGTCCGGAGGCTTTAGCTCAGTAACAGCTTGTGCAGAAAAAGCTGTTGGGGTTCATCTTTGTGAAGGACAAATGGACAAGTGAAATGCAGAGAAAACGAAAGACAGGCTTGTCCTCCTGTGCTGATAGGAGCACGAGGTGTAAGGAAACCCGGTGATACTTATTAAACTCCCGCTGCAGTTTGTGCTGCAGTATGATAGCAAATATGTGGGCAATCATCAGAGCGTGTCATCAGATTACCAGAATATTGCTGCACCATGTTATTAGATATGCTGAAAACTGTACTGTATTTAGTTTCAAACGCAGGGTCCATCTTTTGAGAGGCAGCGAGTTGTTTGGAGCAGACTCAGAACAACCTGCAATACCATGCTGTTCATGTGGACAGGCTTTTATAGCAAGGCTGGTCTGACATCCATCAAACTGGGCAGAAAGGCAGAAAGAAATTCTGCGTGTCACAATGTAGTGGAAGAGAGAAAAACTACAGCCAGCAGAGCTAAGTAACCTTGGCAGAGCAACCTGGTAATGTAGCTTCCCGTACCTACGTTGCTTTATAGAGACATACCCAGCTTTCAGTGGGCTTGGGGTTCAGGTTGCATGAGTGCTTGACAAGGTAGTCAGTCGTTCTGCAACCCAGCTCAATCAACGCAAAACAGGGCAGGTCAGCCTCAGAGCTAAAGAACAAACCAGGCATCCTGGGCTACTAGTTTTGCTGCCTGATTTTCTGTAAGGGAAAACAATTCGGAAAAGCTGTAAGTATTGTAGATATTGTATTGTGCACTCTCCAGTTAACTGGGAGATAGGTGAGCGGGAGTGGAGAGAGAAAGCGGGGCAAGGGCTGTGACATGGGGAACAATGCTGCTGTCATCACTTTTAGGAAATTCATCTGTTAGCGTGTGATGACTTTAGCTGCAGTAGAGTCCATTGGATTTTTGGAGAACAAGGTGTTGTCTTGCACCATTAGAGAGCAACAGATGTCACCTACCTGGACTTGTGCAAGGCATTTGACACTGTCTCCCATGACATCCTGGTCTCTAAATTGGAGAGACATGGATTTGACTGATGGACCACTCGGTGGGTAAGGAACTGGCTGGACAGTCACACTCAAAGTGTTGCAGTCAACAGCTCAATGTCCAAGTGGCGAGCAGCGATGAGTGGTGTTCCTCAGGGGTTGGTACTGTAACCGGTATTATTTAACATCTTTGCTGAGGACATGGATGTTGGGATTGAGTGCACCCTCAGCAAGTTTGCCGATGACACCAAGCTGTGTGGAGTGGTCAACACACTGGAGGGAAGGGATGCCATCCAGAGGGACTTGGACAGGCTTGAGAGGTGGGCCCATGCCAGCCTCAGAAAGGTCAACAAGGCCAAGTGCAAGGTCCTGCACATGGGTATGGGCAATCCCATGCACAAATACAGGCTGGGCAGAGAATGGATTGAGAGCATCCCTGAGGAGAAGGACTTGGGGGTACTGGTGGATGAAAAGCTCAACATGAGCCAGCAATGTGCTCTCACAGCCCAGAAGGCCAACCGTATCCTGGGCTGGATCAAAAGAAGTGTGGCCAGCAGGTCAAGGGAGGTGATCCTCCCCCTCTACTCTGCTCTGGTGAGACCCCACCTGGAATACTGTGTCCAACTCTGGAGCCTTCAGCATAAGAAGGACATGGACCTGTTGGAGCAGGTCCAGAGGAGGGCCAGGAAGATGATCAGAGGGTTAGAGCACCTCTGATATGAGGATGAGCTGAGAGAGTTGGGGTTGTTCAGCTGGAGAAGAGAAGGCTCTAGGAAGACCTTATGGCAGCCTTCTAGTATCTGAAAGGGGCCTACCAGAAAGCTGGAGAGGGACTTTTTACAAGGGCATGTAGTGATAGGATGAGGGGTAATGGCTTCAAGCTGGAAGAGGGTAGATTTAGATTAGATCTCAGGAAGAAATTTTTCACTCTGAGGGTTGTGAGGCACTGGAACAGGTTGCCCAGGGAAGTTGTGGAGGCCCCATTGCTGGAAGCATTCAAGGCCAGGTTGGATGGGGCTTCGAGCAATCTGGTCTAATGGGAGGTGTCCTTGCCCATGGCAGGGGGGTTGGAACTAGATTATCTTTAAGGTCCCTTCCAACTCTAACCATTCTATGACTGGAGTTACAGGTGTCCTAATATGAATCCAAGTTGCCAGTGAAACGAGGTCTGCAAAGTGGCTACCACAGCTAGGACCAGGAAGGACCAGGAGGAAATACAAGGAGGGTGCAAAGGCCTTTTATAGAGGAAAGCAAACCTGTGGGTGTCCTCCTGCCCATGGGGATACTGCAGGTATCAGGCACCAGCTCAAAAATCTGAGAAACTCAGTTGTGCGGCCTGCTCCTGTGTGAGATACCATAGCAAGCACAGGCAAAACTCATAAAAAGGTAGATTTTTTCAAGACAGTCTTGAGAAAAAGATAAGCTTCGAAATGCACTAATGTAATAGGCAGACATTGGATGAGAAAAGAGCATGTTGGTCATAATTTTGGCAATGAAAGAGGCAATAATAACCACCTCTTCAGTATAGGCAGGGACTGCCCATGTGGGTAGACATACCTGTCTGGGTTTGGCTTGTTTCCAGTTCCCATAAGGCAGAAGTGTAATGTGACACTCCCAAAACTGAAAAAGACCTGATCTTGTGTCACTGTTATAATTTTTGCCAATCCCTTGGATACTGAGCCCAGCTCAATTGGAAGTGTAGCTATGCTTTCTCAGGAGTAAAGCAACTCATGCCCTGTCGCAAAGCAAGGAACCAGAATGAAACTCGGTTTCTCCCACAAGGTGCTCCTTTCACTCGATCAGGCTATGGAAAAGTTCCTTTCATTCTTAAATGTATGGCAGAACAAATTAGTTAAAGCTTTATAACTCTACCTGAACACTTGAGTCTGTGAGACAATGTAGTCTGTAGAAAGGGGAACACAGTGTGCCTATAGGATCACCACAGGAGCTGCTTATACCAGAAACAGTGGCTGTTCTGAAGTTAGGGCATAATTAACTGATAGGAATTTATTTTGGAATTACCTGCAGCTGAGGATGGATTCAGTAGATATGATACTCCACCTGACCCTGGAGAAAACAGAGAGTGCTGTCAGAGATACCAGAAATGAGTCAGTTCCTACAATGTGAAAATTAGAATGCACATTGCAACAACAGAGAGGGAACAAGGAAAACAATAATCACAGCGACATACCAAATTCCTGTTCTGAAGCAGATGGACATCAAAGACAACTCATTTAGCAATTAGACATTCTTTAAATCACAAAAGGGAAAATTACAGAATTACAAGGAAGAGAAAAGCACCACATTTAATAGCAAGTGTCAAACCATGAGATGAGATTTTGCATGCATGTCATGTTCATGCCAGGCAGAACGACAAAATTAAATGTATTTGCACCAGGTGCAAAGACAAGCTGAGAAACTGAATGCCAGATCAAGAGACAACACGAGTGAATGCGCTAGGCTATGAAGACTAGCAAAATAAGAAGGCAGAATGGCCATAAACTAAAGCTATTTTTAGATTACGTTATAATGCTGACACTAAGATATTGTAATTTTTAAGTATAAGATCCACAAAAAGCATTCCAACTAAAATTTTAAGTAATCCATAGAATCCAGTGATTTCAACTAAAGCAGCTGAATTCATGACCTTAGTGAACAGAAGAGGAAAGATAGTTTATACAGTCAGCGAGATGCACAAGTTAAACCAAAATTTTATCCAGACCTGAGTCCACCACAGCATCCCAATGTTAATGCTGTTATGATATTACCATGATGGTTTTGCATTTGTGGACTAGCTGCCATGAATTTTACCCCAGGAAGTAAATAGGTTATCTAGAACATCACGTGCTTTGCAGAGTGTCTGATATGTTAAGAGAAAAAATTAGAGAGATCAATAAAATGAACAGAAAGCCAGACTTCACTGCCAAAGCATTAGACCTCACAGCTTTAATAAAGAGCTAACCGAGAAATGAAACATCTATTTGCATGCACTCAAGCACCCCAAACAGATGATTCGAAAGAGCTCAGGCCCCAGCCTTTCAAATGAAGCTATGTTCTTCGTGTGGCAGAGAAAGATATATTCCTAGCATTCCATGCTAAAACACTGCCATGGGGACAAAAAAAAAGTCTTAATAAGTTATTCATACTATTCTGTTCATTTTTTCTCCGCTCCTCTGAAGGGAGATGCTCTCCCTTCTGTGAAGGGGAGAGAGGTTAAAGAACATCTGTCGTTCGTTTATTGGCCAGCCCAGCCCAAACCATGACAAAGTCATACAACTGCCAGGCTGTCGGCTGAGAATGCTGCTTGGGAGCTAACCCGCAAGCAGGCAAACACCAGTTTCCTCAAGAAGAGGGACTGAGAGGCCTGGCAGAGATATTCACTGTCTGTGATACAAGCGTGTGGACGTGAAGTTCATGTGGCAGACCCTTTGGTAAATCATGCCCACAACTTCATCCTGGCTGGAAAGAGCCAGGGAAGTAAATAGAAAATGAAAAACAAGAATATAGCAACAGACTGAAGTATCATTCAGTTGACAGAGAGGAAAAAACTGAGATGATTGCAAGCTGTTGAGTTAGAGCAGTTCAAGAAATCACCTTCCCATCAGCAGGATTTTAATGTCCACTTAGTAACGTGGTAGGATGGTCTGCGTGTGCATCTCTGTTCTGTGCAATATGGGCAGACAACACACAGCACCTCCCAGGCGGTCTGACCAACCCACCCTGAGACTCTGTACTGAGTAGTGAGCTAACCCCACGAGGGCAAAAGTGATGCAAACTACATATTTGTAGCCTGACAAAAAAAGAGTCCAAGACATTAATCAGTGTTTGAGCTCTGAGGTGAATTCCAGGCTAATCTGTCTGGTTTATAGTCTATGGTGTAGACATGTCTGTTTTATATGAGGTGACCATCAGAGAACCCTGCAGAATATGTCATTTCAGACAGCACTTCTAGAAAAAAGATGTCCAAACAGGAGTAGGAAATGAAACTTTTAAATAAAAAAAAAAATTAAAAAGTGTTCAATGAATATGACTGAAGCAGCAAAGCTAGAAGAACTACACTGCCTACAACTGACTTCTTATCCAGAGCAGTCCAGAATTCAGAAATATGGTAACTGAACAAAAATATGAGATCATCAGCCAGTTCTGATACCAAAGGCATTGATAAGACCAGTTTCAAGAAAAGAATTAAAGAGGAAAAAAAGACAAACAAAACCAACCAAGGATTTAAAAATACTTCCGTCTCAAAATATGTCCATCTTTCTTTCAAAGAGCCAGACCACAGGGGAGAAGCTTTCACTTTTGGATACTGAACGGTGAAGACAGCATAAGCGTTTCAAATGATGTTGAATACAGAGGCGGCCAACTTGAGGATACACCAGGGCCATTTGGGAACAAAAGCTTGTCTCCAGAAAATGAGCGGCATCCCCAGTGCACTTTTGCACAGGCCAAAACTGTCTTCTCATTACAAATGACATTATTTGTAGTGAGTTTATGCTCCACGTCTGGGAGTATAATCATATTACTTCATCCTGCTGCCACAATTGACCAAATAGCAAGGCTGAACTGGAAGACAAAATTGTTATTTTTCAGTCTGTAGAATGTATTTGAAAAAAGAAAAAAAATTGTTAGGCCAGTCTGGAGAAACAGCCCACAAGGAGCATCAGTAACACCTTGGTGTAATAGAGTTGTCATCCAAACACGCGTGCTCCTTGGCTGCTGTGGTGCAGCAACATGAGACTCTGCAGTAATAAAAGGGGAACCAAAGAAGGATGAGAGACTTGCAAAGGCCAACGCCTGCAGTGGAGGAGAAGCAGGAGAGCTCCCGCCAGCAGGGAGAACCTTTCAGTGTCAGGGAAAATCATGCACTTGAAGGCAAGGCACAAAGGCAGCCATGGGAGACAGTGAAACACGTGCTGTTGGCAGGACAGGTAACTCAGCCCATGTAAAGGGCCACCGACTGCACCTGTTTGTCATCGCTGGAAGAGAGAAAACGGGACTGATGGTAGCATTGACAAAAGCATCCTCTTCATGTGGTGGTTAAACAATACAAGAAAGGAACCTGATCTGGTGACCGCTGTGTGGTAGCCTGCATCCACGCGTTCCTGCCACCAGGTACCATCCTTCAGCAGAGCCTGGCAGCCAAAGACAGCGGTGGGCAACCTCTGCAGCGAGACAGCTGCTTTCTCCAGGCACTGCTCTGCAGGGCTGCACAGCCCCCTCCAGAGCCTGAGCCTGAATGCAGGAAGCTTTTTAAGGCTCCAGGGCTTTTTCCAGTCCTTGATCTCTTGTCGTAGATGACTGCTGAAGAACTCCTGACATCTGTCTGTGGTTATGGTCTGTAAGACTGTCATTCCAAATAAGAGCTTGCAGATTATATTGAATTAATTTAACCTGTGGGCTCATGTAAATTGGTATTATACATAATCTCTTTTAAAAATTCATAATGCTTTTCCTAAGTGGTCAACACCAAGTACTTCTAAGGAAAACAGAAGAAACCTTCCTAATCCTTGCTACTTAAAAATTTCCATAAGTCATAAAATAGAAGGCTTAATATCTCTTTCTAAATGTATTATAACATATTTCATGTTACACAGATATAAGTATTAAATAGCAGATCTTCAAATACTATTTCTTTCCTATGTTTTTGATGTCTTTTTCAATCTTGCCTAGTGTTCAGCCTTCATGACATACTACAGTGATACTAGTAGTAATGCTGTAGCACGAGAGTCTAAAGAAGTAAGTGGGGCAAGGCTTGCAGGGATACGAAATAGCTTTCATTAGACAAACTGTTACTAATTATATAGTGAATGAAAAACACATTTCTTTGCCTCACTTTTGAATTTGCCAGTTGTTTTCACTCTGTGCCCCTGGGCTCTTCGGTGGTTAAATAACGAGAAGCACCCCCTCTACACCCTTCTGTATTTTAGGTCATTTTTATAGTGCCCTTGCTTATATGTCTCTTTTCTAGAGTGAACAATACCAGCTTTTATGGATTTCCTATGCCTTGAGCCCTTTCTCTTTCTGGGAAGGTCTGGTCTTTTTGCACAGTATCATAAGTGAAAAATCAGTGATGGTCTGTGAATTGGCAATACCATAGTTTACTGTGTGGCTCTTCACTGCAGTCTTTCTGTACTCCAACAGCCTGGTGGCTTTCTGTCTGACACCTTGTGCTTGTGGAACTGCCCATATGGATCCCTCGGTCACTTCCACGAGTTAATTGAGCGCAGTTCTGTAAGAGAGATGAGTACTTCTAAACATGATTTATTTTGTCAGGGTGAAATATAAGTAAGCTCTTCTAATTAATTAATTCATATATATTTTTGTAATCTGTGTATTTTTTTATCACTTTCTGTTTTCTTCACTTCCAGATCAATAGATACATTAAACATTGGACCAAACCCAGAGCCTTGCTACACGCTGCTGTTTACCTTCTGTATCGATAAGCATTTACAAGAAATAAGAAAACAAAAATAAACCAAAGGGCAGGAGAAGAACTAGATTACTTTCACTGTTTTTCAAGCACAATGAATTGCACCACACTCCAGTGCCAAACAGAGGTGCTACTTACATCGATCGTTCTTAATATAATAATTCCCTTTTTTCTTACATGTATTTTTACAAATGAAAATAATTCAATGTTGACATCTAAATTTTCACTTTTTATCTGAGAGGAACAGAACAGTTTGTTCTGGGGAAGGCAAGGCAAGGCAAGGGAGGACGGAGAGGAGAGGAGAGGAGAGGAGAGGAGAGGAGAGGAGAGGAGAGGAAAAAGAAAGAATATTTCAGACCTTACTATTTATGAAGCTGCTACACTGTAGTAATAATTAAAACTACACAAGTAACAATCAGAAATTTAATATGCCACATCATTCTGTAATTATTGTTCAAAGTTTTTGCTACTGTTTCAGCCTTTGCCTGCAAGTAGCCAAATATGTATGATTCTCTGTAACTTCATTTTTTTATGCTTATTATTATGAAATTATCTGTGTCTTTCATTAATCTTTAAGGTAATATTTAATTATTGTTTTATCTCTATCAATATAACATAAAAGAAAAAATATTCCATTTTCTCTAATAAGAACAAAATAAACGATCAATTTCTAAGCCATCCTATTTTGAAAAGTAATTTTAAAAGCAGTGAGAGTATCATTTTGAATTATGTAACAAATCGTTTCATGTTTTAGGGCACACAATAGTCCAGAGTCATTTGTTTAGTATGTTCAACTCAGTTTTCCAATGCAGCTCGTAATTTTTTTGTCCTGACTTTACGATCTCCATCTTCATTGTAGCGCAATATGAAAATATATGAAGACCTGATGTTTCTTACAGCTGTTTGTATTTCTGAGCAGTGATGTTCCCTTCCCCTCTGGTTTAACACCTCATTTGAACCTGTGATGGGTTAGTTGCCCTCCAAGAACCAGCCTTAGCCAGGAATCTGGGTGCACTGGTGCTGACTATCAGGCACCCCTCTGTGGGGTCTTCTTCCACAGGAGATGCTCTGGCATAGCCTTCTTTCTCCCCCCCCCCCACAGCCTGAGCCACAAAGTGGGGCAGTGGGGCTCCAGCTATGCTGCCAGAGCACCGTACAGCCAAATGTCTCAAGTGCTCTGCAAATATCCACAAACTCTTACTTTAGAGGTGATAATATAACATGAGAAATTAAGATCACAGGTATTTTATAGATGGGTAAACTAAGGACATGAAGGCTAAGTCACTTTCCAAGGCCCATGTGTAGGCAGAGCCAGAAATAACAATAAAATAAATTAAGTTTAATAAAGCCTATGAAATAGAATTACATCAAGTAGATTTTACTTCTCTCACTACTCAGTAGTCTTTAACAAATGCTTAATTGTCATAAATTACAGTGACCTTCTTCAAACCATTGAAGCTTTCCCAGTTTCCAGAAAGAAAAAGCTGGCCTGTTTATTTTCTGATTTGCCTTTTCTCTCCTTGCCAAAGGAAAAAAACCCCAAAACTTTTTCATGTGTGGGATCCCTGAGGATATGGTGTTAAGCTTGGCTGGTACTGAAATTCAGAGCAGAGCAACCGCCTGCTTTACAAGATTTCAGGCAAAAAACATTGGTTTTAACAAACATACCGTGGTGGGGTTTTTTTACTTCAGTCTGCTGTTGAGATAGGAAAATGCAGGCAGCCCAGACTTGTTTTCTGTGCTTCCCTCATGCAATCGGTTAACTCTCAGAGATGCCAACAATATTTGAAATGGTTGAATGCCATTTCATCTGAAATGATGTAGCAGTCCCCTCTTGTTTCTCACCTTTGTCATGGGCAGCGTGTGAAATACCTAATGGGTAAGCAGCGACTTGAAGAGCCCTCGGCAGCCGCTGAGCTGTGCAATCAGTTTGGCTCTGGAAGTACTGAGCCGGAGTCAGATCAGATGTGCAAAGAGCCTGCGAGCAGAGTTACAAGACTATAAACTTGGTATGAGAGGAGACCGAGCAAAACAAAACAGATGACAAAGGCACGATTTGCTTGCTGTTAACGATGCCTCTGTAACATCACAGGCTACCTCTAAGCTATATTTTCCACTGCGTTGCCGGCTTGCAAAACTTTTAATGGAACAAGTTTTTCTGGCAGAAGAACATTGATTTTTATCTTTAATGAGCCGCCTCTCTATCATTTAGCTTCAGGAAACAGCTTCCTGGTTGTAAACTGCTTTGAGAGTGCTGACAGCCAGTCAACTTCAAAAGCAGCCAGGAGAAACTTTCTCGCTAACTTTGGGAAGGAATTCAAATATGCTGAAAGGTGCAGATGATGTTGTTACGGAGCAGAAGGACTCTGCTTCCCGACATGGAGAAATGACAAGTTGGGATATCAATGACATCAAACTTCCCCAGGTACGTGTCTGTGTCTTAGAAATGTACCCGGTTCTGACCAGTCATCTCCACTTCACCGCTGATCTTAAATGCTTTCTCAGTTATCTGTGCCTCATTGCCTTTACTCTCTTTGCCACCACGAGGTATGGGACAGTGTTTTACTGAAAAGCTAGAAAATATTGAGCTTTCAAAATATTGAAGCTTCCATGCATTTTTCCTTAAATGTATTATTGAAAGAGCTGCTGATACACGAAAAATAGCAATGCTGCAGATGCGTTACCTTTCTAGTCCACTGATGGATGACGTGCAGAGAAAGCAGGGAAAAAAAACCCTATCTCCTACAGTGGGTACTCAATTAGAGATGTCTAGGACTTGCTTTTTGCCCTGGGTAGTGCTTTACGAGAAGCGAGTGCAGCACCCACGACTGCCTTGCATCTCTGGGTGCTCAGCCTCACTGCAGACCAGGCTCCAGGCAAGCGGGCTGGCTTTCCACACGGAGGCAACGCTCCTTTCATGAGCATCTAGGAAAAGCTTACTTCGTGTTTGTAGAGGTTTGCTGAGAGGCGGAATAGTGATCTTTCCCTCCCTCAGTCCTTTTCTAGTCCTCTTATCTAAAAATTTCAACCATGCTCTCCACTGAAAGCCCACAGCACCCTGCATGCCAACGTCATCTCCCTGTCCCTCACCTCAGCGTATCTGTGCCGGATTACTCCCGCTGCGGTCCTTCAGCATTCAGCTCTGCCTTTCACCTCCCAGTACTGTCTTCTTACCTGATCCCAATCTCTTCCCTAGTATGCCACTGCTGTTTGCCCAAAGCCTCCGTGTCCCAGGCTGCGTCCTTCCCTGCCCTCCACCCCAAGGTCACCTTCACCTGTGTTTCAGCCTGGAGGCTTCCTCCACACCCTTCCCTACACTGTCCGATGGCTCCTGGGGGAGCACAGGGATTTTTCTTTTCTCAGTTGATGTTCTTGATGCTGTAATGGCTCTCAGTGTCTGGGATCAGCAATTTCAAGGAAATTCCTATTAAGTTTTTGTATCCCTACTAGACCTTTTCCCTCAAAACCATCAGTGGGTATGTTAGGTGCTTTACAGCTTACTGCATTTTGCTGTGTTGACTGTAGCCACTGAGGTGATGTGTGGTTGGTCCTTTGTCTTTTCTTTCATTGAGTTTTATTTTTGTTGTTCCTTACAGTGTTGTTGTCTTTGAGGTTTTTTTTGCTTAGTCCATAGCAGTGAAAAAAAAAAATCCTGATCAAGATGTCATTTGTTTTGGACTTCAGAAAAATCACCGTGGAAGTCTTTCATGGCACTTAGGCCAAAACAAACCAAAGTCCAGAACTAAAGACCTACAAATGTCTCCGTTTGATTCAGTATTTGCCCTTTTTCCAGTGAGTCGAGCCAAATCAAGCCAAATGATGCCATGTAGTGCTGTTGTGAACGGCCTGAAAGGCAAAGCAGGATCTCTGCCATGAAAGCTAACAGAAGTTAGTCAGGCAGTGATTGCTGCCTGCAAGGAAAATATCTGCCATTTTACGTCAGGTGCCCCCTCCCAGGAGGTCCTGCACTGAGCTGGACTCGTGGGTGAGTGAGAACAATTCCTGGCCAGGCTTTCCTGATGCTTTGGGGCTTGCGGAGAGATGTGGTTATTCTCCCTCCTGCCGAGCCGTATCACCTGCCAGGATGCTGGGGTCACCCAGGCTAGAGGACACCTAGCAGAGGACCAGGCCTGCCGGCTTCTTGCACAAGCTCTTCTCTTCCTCAGCCTAAAACGTGGCTTGCTTTGATCTCTCCACAGGACATAAGACAGATAGACTGGTTTCAAGAATGGCCGGATTCTTATGTAAAACATATCTATAGCTCAGAGGATAAAAATGCTCAGAGGCACCACAGCAGCTGGGCAATGAGAAACACCAACAACCACAACTCTCGCATCTTAAAAAAGTCCTGCCTCGGGGTGGTGGTCTGCAGCAACGACTGCTCGACCTTGGATGGGAGGAAGATCTACCTAAGACCAGCCATATGTGATAAAGCTAGGCAAAAACAACAGCGTGAGTATGAGGATGTCTGTTCGTCATATGGCAGTTGATAAGTGAACACAACATAAAAGAAAGCCAAGTAGAGGACACCTTTTGGATTATAAAACTTTCCCGCTGCCATTCCTTATATTCAAATGCAACTCTTGATTTTAGAATAATGCATTTTACATTTCTTACCGCTGGGGAAGGAGTTGTTTGCTTGTTTGTTTTCTTTTTGTTTTCTTTTTTAAGCCCTATTTCTGATGGTTAGAGACTGATTCCCAGCCTTCCCAGGCCCATGAGTGAGGCTACTGAGAAGGCTGCGCAGTGCAAGCAGCTTCCTGCTGTGCTGTTCCTGCCGACCTGAGTGTTGGCTTCATTACTGCACGGGCCCAAGAGGAACTCAGGGAAGTCTTGCAGGAAAGACGTTACTTATAAACTGTAATGACTGGAAAACAGGCCTTGTAGTCATATCGTCGGAGCAAGACAATGCAAATAGAGAACATGAGCTGCACGCATATTTTTAACGAGACCATTTTTAATGAGACCGTTTCAAAACAATTGTTGATTGCTCAGTAGAGCTAGCACATACTGATTTCTGGATCTGATGAGCATTTTGGCTAAAGAAAGGTGTTACTTAAGTACTCACAGAGGTCAGAGTGATGTCCTCTAGAAAAATCAGACAAGAACACATGACATTCCAGACACTGCCAAGTTAAAAACAACTAAAACTGACCATGTTAATAAATGATAAAATGATAATGAAGTTATAATATAAATAAATTTTGCCAGTTGTATTTAATAATGGAACAGAATAAAGGCAATTATTAGTTTGCTTATATTGATCTCTGCTTACATTTGAAAGTTTTTTGCGTAGTTTTTCTCAGTGTGGTTTCTGAGCCCCAAACCAGAAGTGGCAATCCACCACCGATGAACCATTGTACTATATGGGATTCATCTGGCCAGTGTTGTACAGAAAATATTTCCCACCATCTTTGCTTCAGGGAAATGCTGTCCAAACTGCAACGGACCCCTGCAGCTCCTTTCCTGCCGAGGCCATGGTGGTTACCCAGTTACCAACTTCTGGAGGCATGAAGGCCAATTCATATTTTTTCAGGTTGGTATAAAATTACCTTACATTATGCAAGTTAATTTTAAAGACTGTTTTTTAAGATTGATTAAGGACATTTTTTGTTTCAACATATAAGGGTCATTGAATATGACAAGGTCAAATGGCTGTAAGAAGAAAAATTTTCACAATGAATCAACAAGGTCCTAAGCAACCTGATCTAACTCTGAAGTTAGTCCTGCCTGAGCAGGAGGTTGAGCTAGACCTCCAGAGGTCCCTTCCAACCTAAATTAGCCTATGCTACTATGATCTTACAGCATATTATATTTTCATTTAGGCTCCCATGAAAACCTGGTGGTTTTGAAAGACTTTGCCTCAGGTACATAGGAACCAACGAATCCTCAAAAAGTCAGAAATGCCCTGTTATCTTGACCTTTTCTCCAAGGCACCATGCACAAGCATGAGGCTGTCCTACAGCAGGAAATGGTGGTACTCAAGTGTCTGTCTATGGAAAATGCCATCTGTGCATTATATGTAACTTATATTTGGAAAACAGTGTATGCAAGTGTTTAAATAATGGGCATTATTCCTGGATGCTGTAATCCTAGTTTAGAATCATAACCATTGAACAGTCTCCTGTTTTCAAGTCTTTCACTTATGTGCAGGTTAAATAAAATTAATTCTCTGTGGAAGCTAATGGAAACTAATGTTCTGATAAACGTGTCTAAAGTGTGAGAAGAATGGAAATGACTGCAGGGACACTGTAGCTAGGCTGCAGAAGACCTTGTGGCTTCAACTGGGGCTCTAGTGTGGGAAGTCTCTTCTGCACATAAATGTGGTTTTATGATTTCAGAGAATTTCTACCCCATCACACTTCATCTGAGATATGTTTGTTACTTGAGCTCACATTAAATAAGTGTTATTAAATATAAAGCATTAAATCAGGCCATATGTGTGGTTTTGGCCTGTGCTACAAGTTCTGCTCCCTTAAGATTAATAACAAGGTTGTTTCTAACTTCAGCATAATTCTTTTCTAAAGTCCAAAGGAGCTCATGACCATCCACGTCCAGAAACAAAACTAGAAGCAGAAGCAAGAAGATCAATCCAAAAAGCACAGACAGCTTTTTCTCCATCTTCTCCAAGATTAAAAAGAATCCGGGAGATTGAGGTAACTCTTATCATCGGTCAATGAAATTGTGGGGCCAGTTCAAGGCACGGTGGACGTTATGTGGGCTTTGGGTCTGGGTGGGAGCAGGCTTTACATCTCTGCATTCTGCCTCCCCATGATCAGGCCAAGAAGGAGCAGGGCTGTCCTGAGCATCCTGCTGTGCTCGGCACTGTCATCCACTGCCACCACCCCCCACCTGGAGCCTCTTTGGGCCTGGCAGCAGCAGAGGATTACATCTATACTGGTAAACAAAGCAGGGCCAGAGGGCAGGCTCATTCACATCACTATTCGCAGGGTCCCTGCCATGGATTTGGCCAGTGCTAACTTGTGCTCACAGGCAAAATGCCCCGGCACAGGTCAGGAGGACAGCATATGCCAGGGACCACTCCCTGGCAGGATTTTGGACAAGGTTGCATCAGATTTGTGCCCCTTCACTGTGCACAGCTGACTTTGAACCTACCTGTGCCCCTACGTGCTGTCATGCTACAAGCCACAGGCGATAAGAATCTCAAGTTGACGCTGTGAAAATAGCCCTTGATGAGCTGCAACACAGCCCTTGCATTATTTCACTTCAGGTCCAGAGGTCTCCCAAGGCCAGGATGTAGTGTGGACACTGACAGGCCATGCTTTTTGGTCCCTATTACCAACGACAGTCCTCGGGCTCATTTGATTTAGCAGCATGGACATAGCTTTAGAGCCCCGGATCTTTCCTTTTTTGAAGGCAAGAGTTGCCTTTCAAAAAAATTTCCTACAAGTTCTTTGTTAGTGCTGCTCCAGAAATTAAATTATTTACAAAGAAATCTGGGAATAAAGTAATTACATATTTAGTCTAATCAGTTTTGGCATTGAAGTAGAATATTAAAAGGTTTTAATTGGATTTAACTTATAGTATTGATTGCACCACCCCACGAGAAAATTGTAACAAATGAACACTTGAAAACTGGAAAATACTTTTGGCAATAACTGAACTCAGGAGGAAGATTTGTTTATGTGTGTACACAAACACACACACACTGTATACTACTTTACTATAGAATACAATATATAACATTACCTATATGATATGCCTATTATATACTGTATATGGTATCTTGACAAAACAAACTTGTTAATGACAAGGCAAATCTGGAAAACCTTACTCCTTTTTTCTCCAGTCCCTCAACCTTTACTTGAGAAAACCCAGTTACTTCCGTAGCAGGCCTAGATCGTTTTATTCACAGACTTAATGCCGACCAGGGAGAGAGATGGTGTCCTGCAGGGAAGCTGCCCCTGAGCAGGATTCGGCTACCTGCAGACCCTCAAGGGCTGTGAGGGCACCCTCAGGTGCAGGAGGCACTGCCCCACCCTTGGAGAGACACTGGGAGGTCATTTTCTCCACATTGACATATGTCCCGAGGTCCTCCACTGACATGGAGGAGGTGCCACAGAAAAGTGAGGGCACCCTCCACCTCCGCTTATCCTCCCTGGGTTTACCAGGGTAGGTAAGGGGAAAGTGCATCACCTCTGCGTGGCATGTGTCCCTTGCTTCCATGGTCTCCAGGAGAGCTTTGAAGGCAGAAGAGTTCTTTGAAGGACTTACAGAAGCACTGACGTTAAAACATCAGCTCTCCTGGGTGTGGAAACACTTGTGAAAGCGTTTACAGAGATCCCATGGACTGCTGGGTGCCTGATGAAGGGAACTGGGTAGAGCAGTGAGGCTGTCTCCAGTGACCTTCCTTGCAAAGGCTGTGTTACACCCAACTGTACACCACCAGTCTTCACATGCAGTTTGTCTTTTGATATGCTAGAAGTGGTGCATCCTCCCCAGCCTAGTGTCTGGGATAGTAATCAGTGCCCCTTCAGTTACAGACTAAAGGGATAATTGGGCTGGGTGGGGGCAGACTTCTTAAATGGATGACATGGGGAAGCAGGGGGATCCAGCATCCCAAGAAGATTAAAAGAGTGAACAGAGTAAGTTACATCCATTTGAATGGAATGTGAATTTAGGAGCTGCAGCTATTTCTACTGGAAATACTCAGGAGTACACTAAAAACCAAAGCTCATGAGTGACTCTCATGGAGACACGCTGACAGTCAGAGAATACAGGTGGTGGCCTCTTGACGCAAGCACCTGGGAACACGAGCACAAGAAAAAGCAGCTGAGCCACTGTGTAAATCTCTAACAAATGCAGAAACAATGATTTTCACTAGTTTAATTCTGCCCCCATGAACGCTAAAATAGTCCTCACCTAGGCAATGTTACTGAGTCACGTGGCTTTTTTTCTTTTATACCTGAGCCTACTGGTCTTACTGAGGTCAAGTTCCCTCTAGACATGTCTTCGTCTTTCCCTTCCTACAACATTTTCCTGGTGTTTTCACTTCAACTTGTGTGTGAGTAGAAACAGACGAAAGATGTCATAAATATCTATTGTACAGCCTGCTCTTCAGCTGGTCTGACTATGTGCAGTCAGAGTGATACCGTTTACCTTCAGCTGGCTTTCCAGTTCATGGCACTCTGGCAGGCTTTTCTTGGGAATAACCCATCATATTTGTATTCAGCCAAGACTGGCTGCGATACAACTAACTCAGGAGTCTGATTTGACACGCAGAACCTATGTTGCTGAACTGGCAAAAAAGTCTTCTGAAAAGATTCCACTTTAATGTGCTCACAAGAGACCAGGGAGGAGACCTTTAGAAAAATGTACGAGCCCAAAATAGGGCAAGTGATACATAGGATGTTTTCTCTATGGTGTCGGGGGGTCTTCAGCTGAAGGTGGGCGGGTCTTACATCAGGTTGTTGCAATTTCTTCTCACGCTGAGTGGAGAACAGCTGAAAGGAGCTTTGCTACTCTGGCAGTCAGCAAAATCACTGTAATTAAATGGATGCAAAAGCAGAATTACAAAGAAGAGAGACCTGTAAGTACTCATCACACAGAATGAGTGTTCTGAAAGGAATTAAAGTTTGCAAAATTATAATCCAATAATTAGGGCAATTAAAGAAGTTGTGAAGTATCCAGAACAAAAGACCCAGAAGGATAATTCTTGTGTGCTGCTCCCTCCCTGAATGAAATTCCTGTTTGTGGGGTAAAAAAAATGTAAAGATAGGAAAATTTATCAGTTCGAAATAGAAGTAGTCTTGAAAAGCTGAAGCGTAATATTATTGTAGTGAAAAGATCACTTCAAAACAATCAGTTTAAAAACACCATACTTAGCTTTTCCAAACTCCATAGGAAAAAAATAAATTCTGTGGTGTCAAATGTAGTAGTATAACTTCATTTTCAGGTGCTTCTTCAGTGTATGCTGGCAGGGCTGTGAATGTGAGGTCTAATGATTCTTTCAGTGTAAAACAAGCTTTGGGCCAAAACTGGTGAAACAAACCCAGACCTGTGGTCAGGGAACCCTGTTTGGTTTCCCCCTAAAGCCCACTGGCACCACCCTACAAGGAGGCTCTGCAACGTCGTCGGCTTCGTTGTGTGTGTTAATTGAATATGTTCGTAAGGGTGTCATACAGGATGCTTTTTATTTCATGCTGCTGGACTACACCTTGTTTTACTAAACCATGCCTTGCTTTCCCAAGTCTCTGACAGGTGCAATGCCGACGCGGGAGGCTTTGCCTTTGCTTCTTTCCAAGCCGGACACCTACCTGCAACCTGCTAATTTTGGGAGACATTTAAGCAAAAGCTCCCCTGAGCCGATGCTGGGCAGCTGCTCTGGGCGGCCACCACTCCCAAGGGCAGCTGAGGAAGACGGGGGCTCCAGAGAGGCGCCGACCTGGGGCAGGAGCCCGTCCCTCGGGAGGACCCCCAGTGCCGGGAAGCCTTGCAGCGGCCCTGCTGTCCCGCCCTGCGCAGCCCCTTCCCCCCGGCACCATGTCCACGCTGGCACCCAGCCCATCCTGCCCATGGCAAAGGGTGACCATGACCCCTTCAGGCCTAATGGTGGCCCTTTGGGGGATGAATCCCGTGAGGGGAAATCCCCGCCAGCATACATCGGCAACTGCCTCCCTCCGCCGCCCTACCCTGCGCCTCAGGGAGGTCCCTGCCCCACGGCCAGCGGGGCAAACCACCACCACCAGCTCTCGGCACCTCCGAGGGGAAGCCAAGGAGATGGGGGTGAAGGAGGGCGCCATATGGGTCTCAACTACTGCCACGATGACCTGTTTTTTAACCTGTACCCGTTACGGTGACCAGGTTTAAATGTCCTCTCTCTCCCCTCCTCTGGCAATGGCCCTAATTCTCCATCCCTGTTGCAATGTGGATGTGAAAGTGCTGCCACGCCAATTACCTCTTTAGCTCCTCTTGCAGGCCTCAGGAGGGGCTTTCATACCTCAAGACTTGTCTTTGTTCCTTTTTTTTTTTAACTGTTATGTTTTCCCCCACTGTTTCATTGATCTAATAAAAGGTATCAGCTCTTCTTACAGACTACCTCGCTGCCATTCTGGTTTGGTAGCATTTCAATCCCCATTGATACTCAGTTTGTTCAAGCGTGTGGGACTGTGGAAGGTGCAGATGGATGTGGAAGGACCGCAACTGTCGTGTGCGACCCTCTGCACCCTTTCAGCCTCTTTGGGCAGTGATCTAAGTCCCTCCACTGGACCAGCCCTGCGAACTTATTGTATAGGATCATCACAGAATGGTTTGGGTTGGAGGAGACCTTCAAAAAATCATCTAGTCCAACCCCTCTGCCTTGGGTAGGGACATCCTTCACTAGACCAGGTTGCTCAAAGCCCCATTCAACCTGACCTTGAACACTCCCAGGGATGGGGCATCTAACACCTCTCTGGGCAACCTGTTCTAGCGTCTCACCACCCTCGTAAAAAAATTTCCTCCTTAAGTCCAATTTAAACCTACCCTCTTTCAGTTCAAAACCACTGCCCCTTGTCCTACCACTACAGGCCTTGGTAAAAAGTCTTTCTCCATCTTTCTAATAAGCCCCGTTCATATATTGAAAGGCTGCATTAAGGTCTGCCCAGAGCTTTCTCTTCTCCAGGCTGAACAACCCCAACTCTCTCAGCCTGTCCTCGTAGGAGAGGTGCTCCAGCCCTCTGATCATTTTTGTGGCCCTCCTCTGGACCCGCTCCAACAGGTCCATGTCTTTCCTGTGCTGGGGACCCCAGAGTGGGACGCAGTACTCCAGGTGGGGTCTCACCAGAGCAGAGTAGAGGGGGAGAATCACCTCCCTCGACCTGCTGGCCACGCTTCTTTTGATCCAGCCAAGGATTCAATAGACTTTCTGGGCAGCAAGTGTGCACTGCTGGGTCACGTCCAATTTGTCATCCACCAGTATCCCTAAGTCCTTCCCTGCAGGGCTGAACACAGTTTCATACATGTATATATTCATGGTGCCTTGCTGCTTTTTCAAGCCACATTTTATTTCTTTTATTGCAGACTGCAACGAATCCTTCAGCATTCTTTCTGTACATCACCCCCTTTTCCGACCACTACCATAAGCTATATTTCAGCAGGAGCTACCAGTTCTCTATGTTTGTTTTAAAAAGTAGAGTGCCAAATATGAATTTTCTTGCCTGAATTTAGTGGCCAGATCAGAGACTTTTCGCAAAGATTCCTTTATCTTTTCCCATAATTCAAATCTGCGTGACTTCCCTGCACGACCAGCCTCAGCTGCTCTCTGGACTGGGTTTCAGGGGCCACTGGCCCTCACCCCACAGAGGGAGGCGCTGACACACATCCCCGCTGCCACCTCTGCAAGGAAGGGATGAGGGATGTCAGGTCTGGAGCCACATTTCATGGCTGGTTCCTTTAACCTCCATGCAGGTAGACAGCCTCGGCTCCATGGGCTGCCCAGCTGGCGGTCCTAACTGTGCCCTGTCCCACCTGCGGAGCAAGCCATGCCCCAGCGGCCCAAGGCGAAATAAACCTTTTATTGGGACGAGTCCGGGAGGACAGTATTACAAAACTAGTGGCAATAAAAACTTCACAGTACTTCAGACTGTAGTGTATCTTGTGTCCATCAAATGGGTTCAGTCTTATCATTTGTCTTTTTTTTTTTTTTTTGCTTGTTTTCATCTTTTAGATTCCCTCTTCTTTTAAAAAGCTTTGCAATATATTAGTTACTAGGGAAACCACTCTTATTGCGAAGAGTGGAGTTCAGAGACATTTACAAGACAAGAACAAATTATAGACTGTTTCAAAAAGTTTACTGCAATTTGTGAAACAGGGGATGTGTAGCGATTTGTTTAATGTGGAAAAAAACCTAAATGTAGATCGCAAAAGGACAGTCTGCTGTTGTATGTGAAGGTTCATTCACCAAACTTTTATTTAACTTGTTAGTCCCATGTTAATACCAAACTTTGTGTGTTTTATGATGATTCTTCCGATCAGTAACTCTGAGAAGGAAACTTTGATCAAGGGTAATAGCAACCTCCAGCTCTAAGACAGAAAAAGGGAAATCAATAGGAGCCGTAAGGGCTTGTGCTTCGGGAGGTGAGCTGCAGGAGGAGGGACAGGCAGGTCTCCCGGGGCTGTGTGTCCCATAGCTGAGATTCCTCCGTGACTGCCAAACCGGTCCCACCAGCAAGGGACGGAGCAGGGCATGGACTCTGTCTCATCTCCCCTTTCCTCTGAATTCCTTACCTCTCCGCTGCACTGCTGCCAGCATCGCCATTCAGCAATGGTACCATACAGATGTGTGGCTGGGAGGCTCCTCAGACATTGTTCCCACACAAAAGTACCATCAGTTCTCATTATGCCCACCAACCCCTTTCTCTGTTTTTAAAAACTCCCAGTAAAAGGGATTTGATAACCAATCCCATAACCTGTTCCACGGCTTCACCATCCCAGTCCCAACTGTTAGCATTTTTTCGTTCATACCTGATTCTCTTTCCTGCAGGTCAACCATTTCTTCAAGTCTTCGAAGGTGGGTAGAGTCCAGCTACTGAGTTTCACAGGCTTCCTAAAGGACTATGACTATCAAACCTCCCTAAAAGACAATTACCACCAAACCTGTCTTCCTGCCTGAGAAGCAGGAAGCTTTTTGTTGGTTTGCCTTTAAGTCTGAACAAAAAGGTTTCCAAAACAAAACCTATTCTTAGGAGCACAGCTCCACTCAGCAGCTACCTGCCATAGCAGGGCTGTGCCTTCTTGCAGCTCCAGTGCTCGTAATTCTGTGCAGCCGGGACTGTCCCGCAGTTTGGGGGGACCCCCAGTCCCCGTTCAGGCAGTGTTCATTGCACCCAGTACATTTCCAAGAGGAATGCATTTCAGGCTCGAGGAAGACAGATTATTCCTTTTTAAAAAGGAGGAAACTAAGACTTCATGATTTTTCTAAGGTGAAACGCAGAAAGACTTTCCAGATTTACAAGCTGCCAGGGTCAGTTTGACCTTTCCTTGTTCTTGTGCTGACTTCTGTGCTGGCAGCAGCTCCCTCCACTTTTGGTACAATCAGCATGGTGGGTCAATACAGTGCCAAATTTATATCTGTTTGGCTCAAAATACGAAGATACCAATCCCAGCTTTGACCTTTGCAAAAATGAGTTTTTGCAACATATTTGGGATACGTGAAAAGAAACGTATGTATGTCACTGATTTAAGCTTCTTTTAACCAGCTCTAAGGTGTTGTGCCCAACTGGGCGGTGATAAGAATCAGAGGTGAAAGATGGCACTAGATGCATTATCCTCTGCAATTTTAAGAAAATATACTGAATACTGAGGTTGTTCAGGGTAGCTTCATGAAGAAACACCAATTGATACGTGAGGGTCTACCCATAGGTAACTCTGTAACCTTATTCTCTGCTGCAGAAAATGGTTTTCTGCAAGGCACAGCTGCAGTAAAATATTAGAAAGGCAGCAGAGATGCAAGGAGGTCAGGATGTGGATGATTACACAGCCAAAATGTTTTGTTCTGGCTTATCAGTATTTCAGATGGCTGCAGGCACTGCCAAAGCTTATGCAAATATCCCTACATGGCATGGATGGTCTACACTCACTGCTTTCCCAAGGTCTTAGCTCTGAAAGCAGCGGCCTCAATATTTAAGGGGTAATTCTTTGGGAGTAATCCCTGTGCTTGCACTGAAGAAAATATTTTTATAGATAAGGGCTCTTCTGAGGCCATCAGAGATGGCAACAGCAATGTTGCTCAGAATGATACATTAGTCAGACTGTATTTTACAGACATGCAGCTTTTATGTTTTTTTTTTTTACTCATGCAGCGTTTACAGATGAAATCTAGACATATAATCAGAAGGAGCTACCTTAATAATACAAGGTAGCAGCTGGACATCTCAGAATATCATTGTGAGGAAGGGAAATGCTGCTGTATCAGTCATATGGATGGGGAGATGAGAAGGCAGAACAGGGATTTAACCCGCATCTCTCCAGCCCTGGGCACATACCCTGCATTTCTTCTGGCCCTCCTCTCCTGGGGGCCTCTACCTTTGCATGTGAAGAGACTTGCAGGTCAGACTCAGCACAGCCGGATTTTTTTTCTCATTTTCAACCCCTTGTACAAAGCCCTTGCCCTTTGGCAGACTGAGGCTATGAACTGTTTTATATAAACTGCAAGGTTATGGACTATTTTCTAAAATATGGTCCTAAATGCATTCTCTATATTTTTAAACGAAACAAGCGTGTCAAACTGCTGGGGGCAGAAAGGACTCCAGCTGAGGAAGCTTTAGGGGATGCATTCCGAGTAATTGTATAAAGCTTTCCTTTCCTCGTGGCCTTTGGGAGATTTACTAATCCATGTGTCTGGTACTCCTGGAAATTTTGCTCCACTTCCCCTCAATGCAGTCATTTGGGGCTTTTTAAGTAATTATGGTCAAGAAGTTAGAATGGGACCATCTAATGTGTTTTACTTTATTGGAAGCAAAACGTAGAAGTGGCCCCCGCGGTGGATCTCAGCAGATCTATGGCCTGTCTGTGCCAGGAACAGGTTTTATGTGGCAGGGTAGAGACTGGCCTGGGGACCCAGGGGAGGCAGAGGAGGATGGGAAGGTGGCATAGCTTATTTAAGAAGAAAAAATGAAAGAAGTCTGCTGATGTCAGAGTAAAATTAGATGCAATCAGTAATCAAAGCAGAGCGTGAACAGGATATTAGCATTGCACATCTCAACACGCTAAGCAGTTTGGACCTGGCTCTTGTGCAAGCTATGCAGCTTGGCCCTGATTCAATACAGTGCCCCTTTCTCCCTGAGCTGCTGCAGTCCCCAGGCACTATGGGGTTTTTGTCTTTCACAAGGTAAACTTCACCAACATTGCACACCTCCTGGAGCAAGGAGGACTCACCATCAATGGAGGAGAACCAGGTTAGGGAGCACTTAAACAAGCTTGACATACATAAATCCATGGACCCTGATGGGATGCACCCATGAGTGCTGAGGGAGCTGGCAGGTGTCATTGTGAGGCCACTCTCAATAATCTTTGAAAGGTCATGGTGACCGGGAGAACTTCCTGAAGACTGGAAGAAAGCAATGTTGCTCCTGTCTTCAAGGAGAACAAGAAGGAAGATCTGGGGAACTACAGGTCAGCCAGCCTCACCTCAAAATCTGCAATGGTGATGGAGAAAATCCTCCTGGAAACTGTTTGCAAACACATGAAAGACTAAAAAGTGATCGGGAGCAGTTAGCATGGATTTATGAAGGGGAAATTGTGCTTAGCCAACCTGATAACCTTCTACAAGACGAGTGGCTTGGTGGATGAGGGGAGAGCAGCGAATGTTTTTTATCTTGACTTCAGCCAGGCTTTCAGCACTGTCTTCCATAACATAGTCAAGCTGATGAAATATGGGCTTGCTAAGCAGACAGTGAGGGAGACTGAAACCTCAGCTATTCTGTGATTCTGGGAACATTTAGGATCAGCCATAGCTGTTCTCATATCAGACAGCTGCAGTATCCAGATGCTTCTGCTTGAATTAGCTGTGTACTGTGTAGCACATCTGGGAAGTCAACCGAAGGCCTGACATACTAGGAACACCTTGGGGCAGCAGGACACAGCCTTTGTGGCCCCGCAGACAGCAGCATCAGCAATTTGAATGCGGCAAGCACCCTTTGCTCTCCTTGTTGGATTATTTGATTTCTGTGAGCAATGTGAGATGATCTCCTGTATGGCAAGTAGTTCCAGAGGCACAGATAGTCTCTTCAGAGGACAGGGCAAGCCAGGAAGGTCTTTGGGCAGCTTTTCACTCTGAGCTCATTCCTTCTGTTTCCAGTTAGTAACCGAGGAAGCAAAACTGCCTTGGAGTGCTTGTCTCAGACAAATGTTTTTCATCTCTCAAAACCAGTTATGTCAAGATTCAAACTTCACATCATTTGGCAACTGTATAATCAATGACGTGGTTTAAGTCTTCTGTTACCAAGGGTTGCCCAATCTATTTGCTCTTCTAAAGACGGATCGTCATAAATAACACAAACCACAGCACGAGTGTCCTCTTTGCTCGTTGCTTTCTGGGCCTGGTAGAAGCAAAGGCCAAAGCCATACAGCAACTGGGCACCCAGCTCCTTTTTGCTCCTAGAGGAGATAGCAAATGCCTGTGGCAGGATCAGGTCCCTCACCCCTTTGGCCCCAGCAGAATGTCCCCACCAGGGACCAGCTGGTGGGGCCTTCTCCTGCCTCAAACAGCAGGTGAGGAGTGGAGGGGCAACAACATGCTGCTCTCCCCATGTCTGCAGCCTCTCCTCTGGCACCTGTGGGCAGCAAGGTGAGCTGGTGGCATCCCAACCTTGTACTGGACCCAGGCACCTACAGCAATGAGTAACAGCTGCCATGTGAACAGCTGTGACCAAACTAATGTCTGTGGACAGTGTAAACATTGGGTGCCATCAAAAGCTGTTTGCCAAACATCCAGATTTCCTCTGCTCCAGTCACAGCAAAGACAGGAGGAAACCCTGACCTTCAGCCCAGCCAGCAATGCCCCTGGGCAGAGCAGGATTCCTGGAGGCAGGACCCTCCAAGCTGACAGCAAAAGCAGCAATACATTTCAGGGAGGAGAAGGGATGGTTCACGTTCATTGCCTCTGGACTTCCCTGATTCCCTGCAGAGAGGAATGGGATTCCCTGTCTCAGAGGCCAGGGATAGTAGGACAAGGTGGTACATGTGTAAATGGTGTGACTGGAGACCCACTGACCCCTGTGCTCGGAGGAAAGTCGGGGGGCAGGAGGAGGGCGGGAGAAAAAAGAATGACTGTCTAGCCTTGGGGTGCGTGAAATATAGAATGAACGAACAGACTCCAGCTGAAGTGAGTTAAAATAAAAAGCACACTGATGTTGTCTTGCTAGTTTACTCCACTGAAGTCATCAATCCTTATTGGTCTTTATATGTGCTAAGGAGAAAACTTCAAGCCAGACTGTGATCCTGCCCCAACCTTACTGCACTTTTATCCACTAAATCACCCCACCAAGAGGGACTGAACTTCCCAGAGGCCACACTTAACTGCCAAGAGCCGCCCCTGGAGAAATGAAAACCCAAAGCTGTTCCTCTTCATACAGATGGGTTAGGGAAAGCACCAGCTCCATACAGACAGGGGGACGCTGTCTGCATCAGGGGGCTGCTTCTGGCTTTCCCTCTCCCAGTTCTGCAGCCTGGGGGTGGGCTGGGGGTCCCTTTGCCACAGGGCGCTTGGTACTTGGAGGCAGTGAGTGACCCCGAGGAAAGCCGCAGCCAGCGCAGCAGGCATGGCTGCTCCCCGACTCGTGGCAGAGCGCAGGATCACCTGCGCTCCAACACTCAGACAAAGCACTCACGCAGTACTTGATTGCAATGATACTGAAACTATTGCCACGTACAAGCCTCCTCTCTCAAGCTTTCAGAAAATGAATAAACGCTCCTTTAAAGATACTATCTCATGTACAGCTTAACCCTGCTCCTTCCCAGTACCTTGTGGAGCCCTCCTTTTGGGAGGAGGGGAGCTTTGCCCGACTTTATTAAATTACCACATACACTGTTAACTCCTTTACACACAGCAGTACCGCCGAACGTAGGGAAGAAAGGTTTACCTTCAGCCAGATGAAACTATTCTCCATAACCATGATTTGCCCGAGAAGCCCACTCAAAAACACGTCTGTGGCCTTCCTGCAGCACGGCACCCACAGTGCCAGCTCCCGGCCCCCGCTGTGGGAGAGAGAGAGGGAGGGAGGGAGGGAGGGAGGGAGCGCTGCTCCACAGCACGCAGCAGCCAGGCTGCGGTGGCTTTGGCTGCTTGGTGAGGCTGCAGACTCTCCATACAGCAGAGACGAGGCATCCTGCTGTCAATAGGTAGCACTCAGCCCCCCCACCGGGTTGTCCTTCCATGCTCCCTGCTCTCACCCAACCCCCTCACAAAGCGTGATTTGCTGTTTCCTGTAAAACTAATGCTTTCTCAAAAGGTCCCTCCCAGGTGCCAAGAGAGTGCTTCAGTATTTTTAAATGGTTGGTCTCTCAGAAGCCCTATGCCAGTAAGAGAAAAAAACCTCATTATACAGCAAGAAGCTTAAAGTTTTTCTAAGTAGACCCTTTTACCATTGTCCATGGGTTTTTCTTGGCCACCCACACCCCCTCAGGCAGTGCATGGCTACTCTCCTCCAAGCCTGATCACTCCATTCTGGGAATATGGTGTTCTGAACTCCAGACGGTCCCCTCCCTCCCTCCTGTCATTGCACACAGTGGACTTACATTTTTCCATATTTACCCTTGGAGACTAATTTCACTTAAAAAAACTCGTTCGGAACTTCTACCTACTTGATTAAAACCATGGTCTTACATGGCAGAAATTGCAACGCTGGGGCTTGGCTTCCTCTGCCACTCTCCCTCATGAATTCTTTGGGGTCTAATAATGGAACCGTATAAAAAACTATTAAAGTATTATAAAAACCATTTGTGATGATATAAAAACTCAAAATAGACATCATATGGCAGGCTTTCTCTCCATGGAGATACTAGCAGTGTCTCTTTCCACCCATTGCCTACTGTCATCAAACCCGCTGGAACTTGGTATAATTGCATCTTTGGTCCCTCTGTCAAATTTATTTGCAAACTGGCCAGTGAGTTCAAAAGTTATTGGTGGGAACTGTCAGGCTGACAAGATAACTGCTTAATACTTCATTTCATTAGGGAACTGGCTACAAATTGACCTGCAGCAGTCATAGGGCTTGGAATCCAGGCAGGCTTTGATGCCGGTTCACTGGAGGGTGAGGGCAGCACAGGCACATTTGCTGCTGGAGGTAGTTGTCATGATCCAGGTAAGCTATATAATGTGGCCTTTTTTTTGTCAAAATAGTCTCTTCATTTCCATGATGACTATAACTTTACCAGCTGTTATCCCATCCTAGTCCTGGTGATAAATGCAGATTTATAGCAAGGGAGTAAAAGCCTTGTTTTACCTTATCCTAACCGTGCAGGCTGGCTGCACGTATTTCGTAGGCACAGACTTGTGGGAACTTGGAACTACCTCCACGGAGCTCAGTTGCTACACGTGATCAGCTCTAGCTGCGTAGCCACAAGATAACTCCTCCTCTGATTCAGAAACAAGTGTCTTTCCCTCTGTCTGGCTCTTGCCCATTCAAGGAATCAAGCCTGCTCCCAGGCCTGAGCTTCAGGAAAGCTTCAGAGCAAAATGAGAGAAAACTTAAACTCACACACACTTTCATGCAGGCCAAGATCACTTCTATGTGAAACATGGGTGGTTTGGGCACAGCTACAGTTAGGATTGCCTGGCCAGGTTCTCCGTCATTAACCCCAAATGCCTCCTGACGAAGGCGTATAACCAGTGCCAGGGAGATGGGTCAGCCATTATCCTTCCTGAGAACAGCCCGGACTCTTGCGCAGCAAGAGACGAAGCCACATTGTTTGAGCTGTCCCCACAACTGCCCGGCTGCTCTGTCCCCAGGGCAAGTAGCGTAGAAAGACGTAGTTTGCCTCACCATGCTTCAGCCCACCTTGCATTCAGCCATACAGACACTGCCCAAACCAGCAGGCATACTCTGCACATTTCTGAAACACAAGGGCTCCTGAAAAACTTGCAGACTTCTACTTTTATCCACATTTTCAACCTTTCATCACTCTAATGCCTCTGTATTTTAGTAGTCCTGAAGTACTCCAGCAGGGCAAAGAGCACTAAATTGAAGGAGAGCACAGCAACTAGTTCTCTTAGACCTTTTGGAAAACCTTAACTTAGGCTCAACTGTAAAACTGGGATAACAGTAATCTTTTCTCTCTTCATATGCTGTAAGTTTAAGCTTTGTTTACGTTACAATTGTTCTATAGCAAACCATCTTCCAGGCCTGATGAGAAGCAGAAAGGCAATTTTAGCATAAGATGATCGGAATGCTGCTGTGCTGAAGCTCAGAGATCACCAGCTGATCAACAGTGTGCCCCATCATTATTCTTTCTATTCCTGTGAACAGTAACCATATGCTGATTACCCACTGTATGATTTTGGTCTCATAAAATACTCTAAATTAGAGTTCTTCAAGAGGAAAGAAGAAAAACTTGATTCACTGCGTTGCACATACCCAGACAAATATTCATCTTATCATCAGATTACTTTTTGTGGTAGTTTTTCAGGTTCTACAGACTTTGGTGGGTTTTTATGTGAAATGTTTAAAAAGGCACACTTCTTACAGAGGGAGCAGATTCCAAATAAAACCACTGGCAACTGTTTTATCAGCTGCTATGAAAGTTAACCCCCCCCAATCTTCCCAATTATTACCACTGGGAAATGCAGCTGACTTTAATATCTGTAAGTTTATTTTTCCCAGACTTTACTTTCCAGATCACCATCTGTCTAGACACTGTCAATTACTAATATGTGTACTCAAGGTGAGTTGAAGGGTACTCAATATTTTCTTCTCCATGTGATTAAACTTCCAGGCAGCACTGAACCAACCCACTATATTCACTTTTGTCATTTAAGGCAGATGTCACATTACCCAAAACAAATTAAAGACCTTTTCATTGATTTTTACTGAAACCAAAGTACAGAAGTTGTGGAGAGCACCCTGAATTTCAAAGGTCTTCTTGAAGGTTGTATAATAGGAACAGTCTTTTCCTTGGGTATCCCCCCCACTCCCCCAAAAAATCAGTGAGGTGTGGGAAGAAGAATTCAGCCGAAACAAGTTTTGAGTTAACATTGCTTACTATAAAAAGAAAATGGAAAAGCTTTTGAGGGGCAATCAGACTGATGATACCCACCCCTATATTAATCTGTACAGGGAATGATTTGGCTGTGCCAGAAAAAGAGCAATTACACTTAGCTTAAATGCAATTTCCGCTAAGTGGCTTCTAGTGCAGCTGGCCCTTTCTGTAGATGCGGGTTACCGAGCACAGGTCAGCGATCCCCAGCAGGTGCAGAGCCCAACCTGCGGGCGTTGGTGCAGACATCAGGCAGCCCAGGACCAAGCGTTTTCATTCTGCACATCGTATCAGACACAGTGGCAAAAAGACAAAGCTCTGTCTATGTTTTAATATCTAATATTTAATACAGCATTGCTGCTCTTGGAGATGTCACAGCCATTGGGATAGATCAGCTAAGAAAACAAAAAACTAAAAACCCTGATACATATACTCTTTATGAAAACTGATTGTAACTGACTTTTACTTTCATACATGTTTATCAAATTTCCTTTATAGTATGAAGAGATTTGTGCCTTTTCCTCTACACTAAGCCACTGAATCCAATTCCGCACCAGCCCCAAGGTGTTTGCTCTTCCAGTTGTCTTAAAAGCAGTGATCACAGTTCAAGTCAGGAGGCAAGGACACTGGGCTTTAGGGAAAAGAGGAGAAAAAGGACCAATATTTTGTAATCTTTTTCTCTTCACATGTGCAACTGAGAACTGATAAAAATTAATGTCTCTATAAACATATCTTAATTGGCCAACCCAGGTTAATAAACGCTGAAGTGTGAAGTAGTAGACCTAAACCCAATTTCTTCGCAGCTTCCTGAACTCCCCTTTGCAGTGAGACACCCCTGCAGTATCATCTTAAAAATATGAGAAGGGATTGCTTTTTGCTTCCCAAAGATAGCAGGCGAGGCAACACTGAAGTTTGGGGGAGACCCACATAAAAGGTAACCACACTTTCAGCTCACGGGTTCACCTCTCTCCTCTGGCTGAGGTACTCCATTCACATCCATGTTTACTTGTTATACCATTTCTGGGAAGACATTCAGTCTTCCTTGTTAAAGCTGTTCTACAACAAATGGATTCATTACACATACTGCAGGACAGGATGACCAAAACCCCCCAAAAGCATGTCTCCCTGGCCCTGGCCAGGGCCAACAACCTTGTTCTAGCAAACCTGGGCTCTGAACAGAAGGGTTTAGAGCTGGGCAGGGACTGAAACGATGACCACTGCTTTGGGAACGAATCCTTTCCAACTGGCAGTGGTTAAGACGCACTTCTTTTCAGCGCATCATCCTTCATCATGTAAGGATGTTCCCACTTCGCATATTGGCTGCTTCAGATCCCATTTGGAGGCCATCCTCCTGGAGCCTGGGAAGCAAACTCAGGACTGAAGGCTCCATTCTGAGATTCAGATACTTAAAATCCCTTTGAAGAACTGGCCTTTCTGTTTATTCCTATTCAGCTGCGTTATTGTAGACAACTTACTAATGCAGAAACCTAACGAGCTGAACACTTGGCAGGCTAAATGTAATGCTAAACTATTGCTTGTTGCATTTTCTCTGTTTTCCCTGGAATATTCTCAAATTTTAAATAAGCTGTAGGGAAAAATATATCTACTTAGTTTATTAAGTACAAAAGAAAACTTCAAACCGTGGTATGCCACCTAATGGCAGAACAGCATCATTGTGCATTGGTACCAGTAAACTCACATCAGGAAGCCGCACCCCAAAGCTCTTAGTTTATTACTAAGCTGCAACAACCTGCAGGGATACCACTACTTTGCAGGGGCAGGGGGAGGAATTTAAAAAAATATCAAGCAAGTAAATTCCTTTGCAAAAAAAAAAAAAAAGTCTGCAAAGTAAACCAGGCAGAACTTCTGGTTTAGCAACTTTAGCAATCTCTTACCTTTATGGAAGTAGAATTAATTAAATTTACTTTGGGTGTAAATTTAGCATGGAAACATGTAGGGGTCACAGTGCTTCTACACATCTTCTGAAGGGAAAATTCATTAATTCAGAAATAAAACGTGTGGAAAAAAGGTCTACTCATCTTGGCTTTCTACATTAAAGAATAATTTAATTTGGCAGGACTTACTAGTCTTACTTTTCTTAGCTCTGCATTATATCCAGCTATTTCTCATAGAGCATTCTGAGACTAAATTAATAAATGTGCTGTCTTCAAAAGATGTCAGAATACCTGCAGTTGCCAAAGTAGACAGGCTGTCAATCCTAAAAGATGCAGGAATATCGTCTTCAGAAGCAGTCATGTTTCATGATTTTTCTTCTATTCATACTCTGAATGTGTGTTTTATAAAATCACACTATACTGTAATTTTAACATCTGCCTCTTACTGACTTGAATGATAGGTACATGCATCTGGACCCTTTAAAATGGGCTAGGCTACCAGACCTGAAATCTCTCTTAACTTTTAGCTAAGAGAGAATGCCATTTTTCTACATCCCAAAAAGTTCCATTCAGTAACAGACCCTAGTTTCTCTTCCAAATCCTTTGTTTCAGCCAACATTATCCAGGACTTGTGGTTTTAAGAATTACTTCAGGACTCAGGAACTATACTTTAGACAAGACAGAGGTAAGGCAAAGCACTAACTGTTCCTCTTAAGCAAACAACTATGCAAGTCATTTTACTAAGAAAGCTGCTAGTCTTAGCGTGAAGGACAAAGCTTGAATCCACACTGAGTATCAAAGGGAAGTCTTTGATTTCCTTACAGGTGCTATTAATACTAAATAATATATGTAACATTAAATTCTGAAATCAAAATTGTTTTGCAAATGTATATAAGCTTTTCTATTTTTCTCATCTTGGACAACAGAAAAGACCAAATGGAAAAGCACCTCAATAGTTCAGCCACTTCAACATCAAAACAGGTTCCAAAGACACTGGCACACATTGCAGGGGAATTTTCTTGAATTAAAAAAATCAAAACAGACTCTATTGTTTTCTTTCTTTAAAGAAAAAACCTTGTGTAAACACCACATGTTTTTGAAATTCTGAGCAGCTTGGCTCATGGTTACCGAGTGAATCAGGAGCTGAACTTAGCAGTTGGAAAGTGTCTACTGCTGGTCCTTTGCTCAGAGCACTGAATCACACTGTTTCTACTTCCTCCCCCCATCTACAGCCCAGCATTACACACAAAGGTTTAACTGGTGCTAATCTTGAATTAGACTGAGTCAAATCAGCATAACATTTGATCATCTGAGCATCTTCTCTCCACAAAACTGTCCACCCTGCTGTCCAATGCGCAAGAGATCTACAGCTCCGAGAATCATGTTTTTTGTGTCACCTCCTGTAGCCCTCCTTCCATTTTTAGAAGTGAACTTGTCTCAACTAATACGAAAAACTCTTGGGAAAAAGGACTGCATCAGTGTATACCTTATTCTTGTATTCAAGTTATTAATATAATTACTAAAGGACAATTTCCCAGTAGTAAACTAGTTATACCAACTAATGTCTTTATATGGTAATTAGAAGGACAATAAAACTGAATTATAAGAACATAGAGCCTCTAGCAATTAAAGCCTTGGACTATTGAAAATCACAGATAGAATAAAGAGCAACTAGTCACCCATTTCTTTGCTGAAACAAGTACTATTTTAACAGCTGCGCATGAACAGATAGTATCTGCTGGTAAGCCGTTTCAAAAGACAAAACTAGCTCGACTTTCTTACATTGCTAATGCATAATGCTAAATTATACTAATCACAGCTCAGTCTCACAGATAGAAAGCTCACATAATTTTCTTGGTGAAGGAGTATTTCATATAATCTTAAAATAATCATTGCCTGAGACTTCCGTTGAATCAACATCTCAATTTATAACAGGACATTAGGTAGCTTTTCCTTTACAGCCAGAGTATATTTCAAACACATGGCCAAGGCAAGAAAAAACAAAAGCTCAGAAGAAGCAGGTAAGTCTTAGCATGAAAAGAGCTTTGAACTGAAAGGATCTTCTATTACATCCAACTTGGTTACTGGACAAAAAAATAATCAGTATCATCTTCTGATTCTTGTGACAAAAACTTTTGACATTTCTCAGCAGGCAGAATCAGATCTTTATCTTTCACCCTCAACAAAAGTGTAGGCAACTAACATCTTTCCCTGTTTACAAACTTGGCAATATTTCAAATCATGAAGGTGATATTCTAAGCAATTGTTTTTCCCTTCAGCAATGCAAACAAAACACACTCCTTACTAAATGCTCTGTTGCAGGAAGTAATAGTGCAACTGCAGTCTAAGGACATAGCCCAAAGAAGGGTTGTAGGCAGAGTCTTACTAGACTAGCTAGAAAAAGCACGAAGTTTCAGATATACATATCCTTATTCAGAACTCATGTACCTGAAAGCTTCTCTACTTTTCTCAGATAACCTGTAAATAGTATAATAAAAAGTCATTAAGAGGTTAATTGTACCTGTCAATCTTTCCTAGCATGTAGGTTACGCATGGTAACCCTTCGCTAATCATCTTTAACTGTATGAAAATAATGATTTCTTGGCAAAATAAGAAATTGCAAGGGATTGCATGTTCAAAATCATGATTTATTGATGTATTTTTAATCATGTAGCTCCTTGCAAAGATACACATTATAAAGTATGGAACAAGTATAGTTCTTTCCACAGCTTTCACATTTTAGTCCTCAAGTCCAGGTCAGTATTTTGAAACGAGATGTTCAAAGGTAAATTATGCAAAATGGCTTTTAAAAACTACACTAAAAAGCTTCAGTCCTTTCAGAATCCAAGATAAATATATATAATAAGCAGCATTACAGTTTCTGCACTACACCCCCAAGCGATTATGCAGGAGAAGCAGCGTACAGTACCTGCACCAAACCTCAAGGTACACTTCATGATTAGCAGTACACAGCACCTGAACATCTACAGCAGCCTCAAAATTTATCTTAGTACAACAAATGCTCAAAGGGTTTACAGCATCTGTAGCAAGGTTAGATGAAGGGTTATAACATATTACAATCACGTCCAAGTGAGCCTTGCTTACCTGTGCATTCGGACCTGGCCAGCGCACATGCAGTACACGCCAGCACTTCACCATTGCACCGCCATAGTTCCCAAGCAGAGCCATGTACCCTGCAAAATCATCCTACAGTGCAAGAGAACAACTCCCTGCCCGTATCCCTCTCCCCTTCATGCCCACCCTGTTGAGAAGGCAGGCTCCACTGAACTTCTATCAAGATCTAATTACATGTATGACCAACTGACATCACTGCCTTGGTGGGGATGTACCTCTGTGGTTAAATTTTATACTTCATGCTTGCTTGCCCTTGATTGTTTTTTGTTAAGGTTGATGTTGACAAAATGCCAGATCTTAAAGGCAAACAAAATAAGTTTAATTTAAAGAAAACATTTATTTGAAGTTCTTTTAAGTCACACAGTTTAACAGATATAAGACAACTTTCTCCCCCTCACATTTCAAGCCTTCACCAGAGACCACACACACTGTCCCATGGACAGTGAGATTTCCCTATAACAATTCCTTTTGGACAAACCAGTGTCCAGGCAGATGAAGACTCACATTTTAAGCAGACTGATTTATAAAATCTGTTTAAAAAAACCCCAACAAAACAAACAACAAAACTTTGTTATCAAATTATTGTCACAAAGTAAAGGTGTTTAATACTCATAAGCTTGATCTCAAAATAAAACCCCAGCCATTCATAATCAAATAGAATATACTGCCTTCAAAAAATTCCCCAGAATTTTAAAATGTTCCAAATATATACACATTTATAACTTAAGTGCTCATTAGCTACAACCTTTTATTCATGCAAGAGTTGTGAGAGGAAAAGGTGTTTCTTAGAGCGGCTTTTCTGAAAATGCAGTAAAGCTCTTCACTCGTGCAAAGAACAAAGGGGTGTACATTTTGTCAATGTCGAAAGTAGTAACAGCTGTCTCACCAGTTGATCTGCAAAGAGTATTGTAAAAGTTAAATTAGACACAAATTGCTGCTTAAGTCCCTCAATAAATCAATCATGTTCCAAAGGACAGTGTGTGTGCACCAAACTACAGCTGGAACGTAAGCATCTTTTGTACTGCCTCGTTCTGAAAGCATTTGAATGTTGGCCGAATCCCACTATATAGAATACACTTCTATTTTAATATCAAAGAAACCACTTTTCCCTTTCATTCTTATTATTAGCTCCAAGACTTGAAACAGCGTAGAATGTCACTCAAGTCACCATATTAATATTGAAGCAAAAAAATCCCCTTTTGTTTCACTTGAAACCCTGAATTCAGAATACAGAGTGACAGCAAAAACTTGTATGTATACAAAACTTTTAAAAGAAGAAACCTAAGTATTTCTAAACATCAGTGACAAAAAGCATATATCCTTCTAGCTGTGTTTTATACACATCTTTATCCTAGTTTCAAAAGGACGGCACCATATTGAGAGGTACAGCAGAACCTGAGCAGTACAGAAACTTCATGCTGAAAAGAACTTCTGTGACACTGCCACTTCTTCATAAATTACGTATGAAAACATCAGTTTTTATAAAAGCAATTTTTCTGTTCATGGAACTTACCTATACTCCCAACCACCAGTAGTTTACTTTGTAGATTTTATATACTTACAGCTCAATAGCTATAAAAATACTGAATATAGAGATTAAGAAGACTGCAAGACAAGGCCTAAATCCACCCTAAATGCCATCATCAAACATCTGGACAGCCAAATTGCCAGTGATTTAGAGCATCAGGTGCAAGAACAGTGGCCATGGCTCTTGCTTGGTTAGTGATCAGAACAGCTGGTCACATGCCCATATTTCGCACTGCTGGATTGCCTAGTTTGTAAGCGTTACAGTTCGCACATGATGGGTGCCGATATTTCTAGCGTGCACATCCACAGAGTAAAAGAAATATACCTTAATGAATGTATGTGTTCCATACACTTTTACGAGCACCGCACTGTCATTCAACCCTGATTCAGTTCTGAAATCATTCAAACACTGTGCATAAATCCTTTAAATGGCTAAAATACTGCAGTACTACTACTTAGGAAACTTCCAACACCATTATAAAAAGTTACTAAAATCTTGGGATTTCTTAAAAGCAAAAGTTCATTATGATATATCAAATCAGGACCAGTTACTGTTTTCAGGACATTTTGTTAAAACCTCGTAAGTCTCAACAGTCTTTACATCTTCTGTACATAGTATTAGACAAATTAATGTCACTTGTGTTTCTACAGTTAAGTATCCTTCTTTGATCTTATTCCCCTCCTTTGAACTTATTCCCCATTTACTTACCTGTAAGTTATGTGACAAGAATGATGTACCCAGACAAGTTTGTTGAACCTTTGGCGCCCACTGGAGCACAACTGTAGTCCTACATGGAAACTGTGATCTGTTTCTTGCACAGGAACACGACGGAAATACCTGTATTTGTGGTAGTCAATCGGTTTCTGTACAAAGAGAAAACAAGTTCCGTGACCTACAAAGAACACGTTGTGCAACTATTTATCCTGAGGCCTAAGTCACTCTGAGGACAGACTGTTAAACTCTCATACTTAAAAGTAAGTACTGGTATTCCTTGAAAATATATCAATTTAGATGTTAATTATGGAAGTTTTCACAGAAAGTAAGGTAAGCATGGAGGACACCACCCAAACTAGGCAAACTCACTGGGAACTAGTGTAACACTTGTAACTCTTCACAAGTGTCTCTTCATAGATACTTTGTTACTGTGAAATTTTTGTGATGGAAGTTTACCAAATCAGAGTTCAATTAATGAATACTGCTTATGTAGTTTTATTTAATCCTGTGGAACATAACTGCACACAGTCAACACTGATCTCAGAAAACGACCTCTTCATCCTTCCCTTCTGTCTGCTAACAACAAACCACCTAATAGCACCACACATGGCAATTAAGCCTAAGGGGAGAGCCATTGTTCAAATGTGAAACAGATATTTATCTGTCTTAGTAAAAAGATTACTACAGATTTGGGAACAAAAGGTAAGATAAATCACCATGATTATTTATATTTTATTTTTAAACCATTAAAAACAATGAAATTCATTTTTTAATTCTCTGGTGTAACGCAAATCTTCAGGTGCCTTAAAAAATCCAGTCTGCAAAAAAATTTATTAAAAAGACCCCTCCTTAAACTATTTTTCCTCTATTCTATTTTGCTACGTACCTCTTCCTTTTTCTTCATTATTACAGCAAATACTTTGGTTTGATTGTCCGTTTCCTGGGAAAGGCGATAATGGCCAAGCAAGATTGCATCCGTTCTGAAGAGTTAAGAGGAGGATAGTGTCAAGGATATAAAAATATTCTCTGTCTCAAAAGAGTCATATATTTATAATACAAATATCAGCAACGAAAAGAAGACTGACTAAATATCATAATCAAGGAAACTTTTTTATTTGCATTTAGTAAAGTACCAGGTTCATTGATGATACGAAATGATGAAACATTTTGGAAGGTTGCTTTTAATATTCCCAGGTAGGACAGTAAAGGTAAGTTAGTCAGTCCTACCTAGCCTACTGCTAAGTATTTTCAGACTTCTGTTGAACAGCTCAAACCTGGTCTGAGGTTGCAAGCGATTTTCTATGTTTTTAACAAGTTCATGAAAATATTAAAAAGAAATCAAGCAGTAATTTAGTCATATCCCACCAAAATCTTCACTTTACTTCGAACAGTCAAAGAAGTGGGAGAAAGCAGTCAATATCAAAATAGTATCTTTAAAAGGATTCTAAAACCAGCAAGTTAATAGCATGTATTCTTCCATCTACTTCCTTTAAAAGTTTAAAATCACATAACCCACACAGGAAATCTAATTACAGTATCAGGACCTTAAAACGAAAGATATCTTTGCATAAAGACCCAATTTTTTTGTAGTTCTCAAAAGAGAACTATAAACATCTAGAACACAACATAAATAACACTGTATTTTTACTTTTGTTTTGCTAAGCCAGGACATAGAATCCAAGACAGAAGTAAATACAAATTGCCAGTTAAAATTAAGATGAAAACTGTAGAGCCAAATATTTTACTTAAATAACCTTGTATTTTTAGTCCGTAAGCGAGGAACTATAGATTGAGGATCTTCAGGAGTTGTCAGCATCATAACTTGACCATCTGGAAAGAATCTCAAATACCTGCAAAAATATAATTACGAAATGCAAACCTAGAAAACATATTTTTTCTGTTGTTTTGGTCTTGGTTTTTTTTTTTCTTAATCACAGGGTGTTTCCCAGAAGGATATAGAACTTAATAGGTAATAGGATTTGAAAACATATTTCTTCACACACACACACATATATATAGATATAGATATATATTAAAAAAAAAAAAAAACACCAGAAAAAAGAGATCAGAGATCAAAGGAGAGTTTTGAAGATTAAAAGATCAAGTTATGAAGAGTTATGAAAGAGGGCAGAAGTTCAGGATTTTGTCACCTCTAATCAAAGCAAGAAGGCTACCCTGGAATCAAAACTGACCTCAATTAAGTTCCTCCATTCCTACCATTGATTGAGACAAATGCAGCAAAATTCTACTTACAGTATCAGTACAAAATGGACAATGTCATATGGACTCTTTCAGGTTCTGGGATCTGGTCAATTTGTACAGTACTCAGATACTGTGCTGATATTTGTGAGACTATAGAAACAGTCATGAGCTTCAGTGATTTCTATTAACAGTTTCCAGCCTCAGAAGGGACAGCAGAATGGAACAATAAATGCTGGGAACAGCAAGATGAAGAGCAGCAGAAACACAGGCCGAGGAAATAAATGGCAAGGTATTTACTACAGGTTGAGAAAGCCCAACCTCTTGATTATTTACAATTGGTTACAAATAAGTTACAAGACAATTCTTGTATAATCACTTGTTTTTCCTTTGCTGAAAATGATTAGTATATCAGAAATGTAAAGCAGAAGTGATTTGGGGAAAGAAATCTGTGGACAAGTATTACTGTTGTTACTGCTCAAGTTCTATCCACATGAAATGGTCTAACTGAGGATGAAATGTGTTTCTAAGCCCATCTCTAATTATAATAAATCCGATTTCTTACGACCTATTCTCAAAAAATATACATAGCTTTAAACACTGTAGTAGTTCCATTGAGTTTTAAAGAATGATTAATGTTTGTGATATCAAGGCCTGGATTTAAAGAACTTAAGAGAGAGAAACATTTCACTCACTCATTGTACTACAGTTCTACCTGTAATATTCCACTTGGTGCCACGCTCTATAGAAACCATCAAGAGATTGTTCTCCTTGACGTATGTATTTTGTCTTGCTGATATATACACCTACAGAAAAGGAAGATATAAGTATATAAACAAAAAATAAGGACATAAAATATTTAAGACCAAAAAACCAATAATTTTTGTTACTTAAATACACGAGACTTTTTATTTTTGTCCCTTGCACCTTTCCCTTCTCTTTACAGATGTTCTACAGATTCAAAAGCCCAAACAAATTCCAATTAGGTCTAACAACAATGCCATAAACATCAAACACACAGGACTGCTTCTTGTCATGCTTACATGCAGTAAAAAAGAAAAAAAAATCCATTTCCTTAAGTACATCTTACCATCAAATCGAACACGAGGCCTTTCCAAAAACATTTCCCTCCAAGAGGCATATGGAACAAGTTTATTGCAGCTCCTGCCCCATATTTTCAAACAGACTTGATGCCAGATTTCAGGATCTCTAGTGAAAATGAGAAAAAAGCAAACCCCGTAACTTTCCCACAAACCTTGTTTGGCTTTTATATATCAAAGTAACACACTCCATTATTTAGTTTGGATGCAACTGAAAGAAACTTTCTTGAACAACAATAGCTCATAATTTAAAATCACTGACTAATTTACTTAATCCTGCAGCATTTGAAAGCCAATTCCTCCTCCCAGTAAAATTCAAGAACACAATGCCATTTTCAGCTGAGTACAGAACAACAACATTGCAGCAGCCTGGCACTTCTCTATGCGGCCATATGAGGATGACAACACAAGAGACATTATTTTGGAGACCTTGCAACTCTGACTTTCAAACAAGGTACAGCAAGTAAGACTTTCAGCAACTTTTTTTATTCCAGTGAAATTATCTATCTAACATACCATTTAGTGGTCTACTCAAAAGCTGATCAGCACTGTGAGGAGCGTAACATGAAAACTGCCTTGGGAAGAAAAAGCATGACATAGTCCTACATGTACAATTTAGCAGTCTAAAGCAAAAAACCAACCAACCAAAAAAACCCAACAAAAACCGCCTCTCCAACGCAGGCAATTTTGCTCTATGGATTTATTATCCACCTCTACATACTGTTTACATACGCTTGAGCATAAAAAAGCTTTTTTTTCTTCCTTATAGCAGAAAGAAGCTTCACATTAGATAACTTATCTACAATACCTGGCACAAATGTAAAATCCTCGACAAACAAGAGATAATTGCTCTAATGATCTTAGGTCCAAGTCACTCGAAACCACCCATCGGAAAATGTACATTAGCACTTCCATAGGCAATGCTGCCAAGAGAAAAGAAATCCTTATTAGATGGCAACCTGTCAATCAATAGCTTACCCATAATTCCAGGTTTGACCTGGAATCCTATTTTTTCACATTGTAGCCAGATGGCAGGAAACGAACAACAACAAAAAAAATTTAATTTAAAAAGTCACTATATTTTAGAAAAAAGTCACATAACAAAAGAACAAAAATCAGGGTTTGAAAGTGCATTAGGATAAAAGTGCACGATAGGATAAAACATAGTTTTGGACTACAAATATCCACAAATGTAAGGTGGTATACCAAAAATTCCACATACACGTTGTACATCCACAGCGCCTGCAAAGCAGTATTTTCTTCAGACTGACATAGAGCATAACATTACCTCAAAGCATACTGCTTTTGCATGACAAGCTAAATAAGCTCAGGTCAGGTTCAGTATTGGACAGGAGGTCCTAAGGACAACCTATCCACTATGAAGTTGACATGATACCACTCTATGTTTTGTGGTACAGGTGCAGTGATTGAAAATGGTATCACACAGTACTGCTGTGTTGAATGACTTTTTCTAATGTAATACAAGATAATGACAGAATCCTCAACAAAGCTCCACAAGATCATATAATAATTTTCCTACCATTAGAAGTTCAGTGACAAAGCCCTGGGAAATTAAGCCAAAATTCTTTCTAATAACTTTCTGCCTCTGTAAGTTTTCTCTGTTGTATCAGTTGTGTATAATCTTGTTTACTGATCTCACAGCATCAGGAATTACACTTCATTTATTTGCAACCATTGCTGCTTTCCAGAGGCTATGGCTTGAACTGTATCACCACATGCACATAAGACTTGATGATTTTACTTAGTATAACTGCTTTGAGATCAAATGGAAAAAATAGCTGCATGGCACAAAGGTACATTAAACAGTCACTAGCTGTAAATGCTGTGGTAAAGACCACAATTTTATAGAATTCTGATTTTTAGTAAAAAAACATGCTGCTTAAAAAAAAATGCATTGCTGCACTCCCACAAATCCAATGAGATTGTTTTTGCTATAAAATTTGATGAAACTTAAGTCTTACATTTCAGAATACTAGTGTGACAAAAAGTACATACATGTCATTGGGCACCAGTTTCTGTATTCATTTAACACACATCTCGCTTCATGCATCTGACTTAATTCTGCGTTTTGAGAAGTCACAAATTTGCTGTACCACCTGTATTTGCAACCATTAAATTAATGTTCCAATATAAACAAAAGCTGTGCACATGCATGTACTGCTACAAGCTACAAAACAGTCTCTGGCAATCTAGGAGCTCTTTGGTATGTAACTCTTGGTATGTGAACTCTTAGCATCTTGGAGAATGGGAGATACAAAGGTTTAGAAATCTGCTACTAGTGCTAACAGGTATACATCTTTCGTTCTGATAGTCACCAGTCAGCCAAAGCCTTTAACTATCTATCTTTCCATTCATGTTTCTAAGTTTCCAGTAAACTGGGGATTATTAAAACACTTTGTTTCAGATACTGGGCACACCCTGTAGGAAAAATATTATAGCATTTCTGGTGAAGAATGCTATCATCTTGGTCCTAAGCCTTACTTGTGTAAAAGAAAAAAAAAATCTACTATGAAAAATTACTCATATACTAGGGAGGGGAAGTAAATATATCTAGTACGTCAGCTACATAGCAGAGGTCTGATCCTGTCCTGTACTAAGGGTTAACCAGTATTCTAGAATTATGAATGTCAATAAAATATAAAATGGAATACAGGAAATCAATTCAGCAAAATCTGTTCCTTCACATTGTTTCAGTTTTCCTTGGGCCACTGAGGTCTGTGACTGTTGTACTACTGTGATGATCAAGAGGGATCCTTTCCAGCCTACTAACTTCTGAAGCAGACATCGTGATTTTAACAGTTTTCACTCTGCTATAAAAGAGTCGGTACACAAGATACTGTAACACAGGACTGGCAGGAAGGCAGAAAATAAAACTAGAAAGAGACTAAGATTGCTGCTCAAAAGAGACATCTCCTGAGATAACTTTATAGTAATGTCTACAACATCTTGACTTTACTGGCAAAAAATGAAAATATGCTTTCCCAAGTGTACAATGCCACAGTTGCTAAAATAAAAACCAAATCCTGTTTTCTTTATGTTTTGACTTCAACAGCTTGCTACATTTACTTTATTTTCCTTCCTTGAGCAGAACAGAGGAGATCAGGCCAAGATTTCCAAGAGCAACTGATAATGTGGGATGCAAAACACACACACTTTAGAAGTATCTGTTTTTAAGACAGTTCATAGCTTATATACACTCTCTACAATTTAGATCTCATAAGGAAGTCTCGGGATGACTATCCTAGAACTGAAGCACTGAAAATTATTAACCTTCAAAAGCCTTTCTAGCTATGTTATATAGTCCTGCTGAACCTGAAAACATATTTGTTGTAAAAATCTGATACAGAATCAGATAAAAACAGGAAATGCAAAGATGCATATTCTTCACAGAACAATTGTCTCTTATTCACACTTAAGAATTGTAATAAATGTTTGCAAACCAAAACAGAAAACCCCACATTTCATTTTTTCAAACATTAACTGGAAGAAAAACTGGAATACACTTACTTCAGCAAGTCTGTTTCTAGAAGTTGTTACTTTTATGTATGACTCCAATCCTGAAAAATTCTACTTAGTAGTAGTACTACATGGAAAAGCTTGTGCAATAAAGGCAAAATCGTGTATGATAAAAAGACCTGTTTAGCTCGTTGATGATCTTTTTTCTTTTACATCTAACTATAAACGTAAATAAAAAGATACTGCATACATTTCTTTAAAGGTGGCTTTAGAATGAAGGAAAGAAACATTTTAATAAAGTCGGAGTGAAAAATCTCTATAAATTGTGCCTCTGAACTCTTACAGTGTATCTCATCTCATACCTGAGATATGGGTCTGGCTGACATCAACCTCAGGCTGACAAAGTTTGACTGAAGATTCCTGAAGAGCTAACTGTTGCTGGAAATCCGACAGGAGATCAGCCATTTTGTCATCCTCTTTGTTATCCTCAACACTAGAAAAAGGGGAATGCAAACACTGTGATGCTGGACAAAACATACCAACAGATGTCCTTATCCTGGCATCAACCTGCTGTCTTACCCTCATTCAATATAGTTGTTTCCTGTATGTTTTTAAAGCAATCTTATTTCATCATATGATAAAACAACTACTGCAATCCTATCAAGTTCATTTAGATTTTACTGGAACTCATCTGACAGTAACAACTTTTTTTTCATTTAATTCCAATTCCAGTTTCTTTTTGGATTTGAGAGTTCACTGTTTTCAATGAAGTCAGTGAAAAATTGCTTGACCCCATGAAAAGACAAATCTGATCTTTTACTTTGTCTAAGATAAGCCGTGTGCAGGACAGAAATTATTATCATTAATAGAAAGTTATATTTTGTAATCCTGGTCACAATGTAAGACACTGAAAACAATAAAGATTTTTTTTTTACTCTTGCATTATTCACTGAAGAGTGATCCTCAGTAAGTTTATTCATTAATAACGAAGGAAAACTTTCCTTTAGAAAAACTACTTTTTACCAATTCTGTAAATAGGCAAATATAAAAATTTCAGGAGCAAGGACAAGATTGCAGAACAGAAGCAATACGCTTGCTACTCGTCGGTAAACTTGAAGGATTACTAAGTGATAAAAGAACATTACCACATAAAAAAAAAAATCTAAATTTAAGTTTTATGTCATAATACGATCCTTTAACAGGTGCATGCTTGCTTGCACCAAGTAACCACAAACTACACAACTCTCCTTGATCTCATCACAAAACACTTTTCTTTCCCCTGACTTGGTATACAAGCTAGCTAAGAGATCTTCCAGTCACTTTTTCATATTATTCAATTCTCCTCTAAACAAGCTTAACAGAATGAGCTGAGAACATAAGCAAGCAACTAGCAGACCTGCCAATGTTTTTTTAAGTATTATACAAAAGACAATTATGTTTGGCCCTGTCATAACTAAGACCATAGTAAGATGCCGCACTGAACAACGGTGTTGCCTTTATTTTGATGAATATGACAGCCAGTCCTAGTGCCTACAGCCCATGCTGTAAACTGCTTTTTCAAATGCAATTGTGTAATTTGTTTTTTCTCACCAAGATTGTATGAAACACCTACAACAGTAATTCAGGAAGCAAAACCACCACAACTAGAATCTCTTGAAAAGACACACCTCTACAAATATTGCTTTTAAACAACAGTTAAGAGTACTGGCTGGTTTTCCCTCACTGTCACGTAGTGCTGGGGATGGTGCAGCAGCATTTACAAAACTGAATGAAAATTCATACAGTATGTGGCAGATGGACAGAGAGGCTTAATGAAAGGAATGGAGAAAACAATGCTAAAATATGAAAATAATCCTAAGAAAACCAAGATTTTTACATGACTTCAGTTTATTATCCAGTATTTTTCCTAGTGCGCAAACACACAGCAAAGATTTCATGCTAGCAAGGCATTCAGAAACAGATGTAAATGAAGCACTTAGCTCATCTTACTCTCTTTTATACTGAGTAAACTACTGCATTGAAGCTTGACCACCCTGGGGCAACAAGACTGAGCTAGTAATACCACACGAACATGGTTGTACTTTCCTCTTTTATCCTCAGTTTTAAAACTCTTGATTTCTTGTTGCTATCAGCAGCATCTATGGCTGCTACCAGTAAGCAGCGAATTTGGAAGCTCCGTTTCATCAGCTTGTCTTCACTATGCTATCTGAGCTATGACAGAAGTTTTGGCCCTAACCTGAATCCTGTCCTCAAGCGTAAGTCTTGGGCTCAAGTTAGGTCAACCTTAAGGCAGTATACATTTGGTGTGTCGAGGCTAGGGGTATTCTCATGCTTGGAATGATGAAGGACGAGACTACTCAGATTACAATCTATGAGCTTCTAAATGTATTGCTCTACTTAATGGAAATGTTCCCATACGCTGTGTTAATCAGCACAAGAACAGTAGTATATTCCCTTGCTTAATTACGATGCTTATTGCATGGTACAAAGCTTTTATTAATTGATCTTTTTGCCATCTACAATTTTGTAGATGATTCTAAATGTGTAACTCAAAAATCTGAAGAGCAGAAGTCAAAGTAATAAAGCAACTGATGCTTTTGTTTGTTTGCTTTAAGTAGCAACGTAACTATTTGTAATCCTTCCACTTGAATTTAACTAGCTCCAAACAAGCCTGTTACCTTCTTTGAACTACAGTACAGAAAAGTTCTCCTTGGACTAATGCATCTGTAAACTTTCTATGAAGCAGTCTATTCAAATGAAAGTAGACAAGTTTTCCAAATGTTAAGAGACTTAAAACTGTGTATCACAGTAGAGTATTCACATGCTTCAGAAATAAAATTTCAGGTTTCAGTACTCCCATGCACTTAATTAGTAAATTCCCATACTTACCACCTCTTTCCAACTCCATCACCATCTGGGGACCGTGTATAGGTGATCTTAAATTCTATGTCAGGTACAAGCTGCATGGCTAGACGATAAAACTTGATGGCTGAAAATAAAGGTTTAATGTTTAAATATGTCTGATGCCTATACTAGCTTATCAAAGCAACTTTTTTTTCAGAGAGAAGGCTTCAGCTAAAAGCACTAAAAAGGTGGAAAATGCTTTTTCCTAGTAAATGTTATTTAATCTAAACTGATTAGGTTTAAATGCAATACAGAAAAGAGGCACATTAAGCACCTATTTTCAAAACTAAAACCTTCATGTACTGTTTCAGAATAAAGAGCTCTTTCAGACGTATTTCAGCTTTTACATATTTACGTTAACAGCTACAAATTCAGTTATGGAGTACAAAATTTTACATTAAAACATTATGAAGTCCTGATTTCATTTGTTGCCCAGCACTTACAAAGCTTTCTCAACAAGCCATGAAGATTTTAGGGATTATACTCATAAGTAACCATGAGGAACGTAAAAGAGAATTTGAAAGATGATGCAGGTACCCGGTATAGTACCAACAGTCGTTCAAACATACAAAACATTAAAAAGGTGAAAAAGATCAACAAAATATTGTTGTACTTTTAAAACATCAACAACAGACACAAAACAAGTAAATTTTACTGTGGCAAAACCCTGGAAACTACAGAAGGCACAGAAGCAAGCTGCTACAAAACCAAGGGTGAGAAACCTGACCAGAGGAAAGTAGCCTTTTCAAAAAGCTGTGTAGCAAGCACAAGACTACAGGGCGTGAGGGAAAAACTGACAGATTTGGCTTCTTATAGCACACAGTGAGAGTACTTCTGCCTTTAACACTCCAAAGATGCTACAAACACTGAATAGAGAAACATGCCCAGGAAAATCACCCTGTGGGAAAGAACGGTTATTTAAACTGCAGCGTGTCTTTCTTCTGAGTTAACTCTGCAGACCCTTCTTAATTTACGTGCATTCATTGTATGTACATTCAGTCTGTTTTAATACCAGTATTAAGATCACACATGTATTTATATGTCTCTTTGTGTTCTCACATGGTGACACCAGGACCAGAGGGCAAGTCTCCCTCAGTTTGGACCCTTGAAAACAAAACAAAACCCAAAATAATACATCAGTGAGTCTGAAGCTCAGAATCTGACACACTAATGAGTCTGAGAAGCCCAAGTTTGGGGCAAGTAAGTGTTCCTATTTCCCCAAGTTCATGTCGGGGCCAGTGACTGTCAAGTAGTGTCCTTTGGCTGGTGAGCATGAGGAATACCAGCAGCCAGCTAAACAGAGATCAGTCTCAAATTTAGCATTTAATCTTGCAGCAAGGCCTGTACTCTACTTAAACATGGACGTACTACTGCATGTAACTGTCTCACAAACGTCAGGTATCAGCAGATTTCAGAAGCAGGCTGAAATGTCACTTGGATTCTGGTGACCTGGGTCAGGCCAGCAGATAAAAGTGTGCTCTGAAAACAGATGTCCCAACATGTGCTCAGTAATATATCTGTGTCTCGTGTAGGACTGTGTCTCTAAGGTCTCATATGAAAGTATGTGTAGAAACAGTTTTGTTTTGTTTCTTTAAGTCTCAAATCAAATTCAGCTGAGAAAGAATGGATTCATATTCATGCAATCCAGATGCCTAAAACACCCTTGTGAATGCAATTCTGTCAGATGTTACTACTTCTCTGCTGCTGTGTTTAACATACAAGGAGTTCACTCAAGCAGATGAAACTATAGCTTTCATTTTATATACACAATGCTTAAATAGATGGCTTTCCTTGCATTTTTTTTTATTTGCTTGGAAACCGTATGAAAGAACCTTCACAATCTACTGCACAATTTTGTAAATGGTAGATTACACACCAGATGTAGGTTCGACGTCTTTTTTTTCCTACACATTTAATTCTATACCCAACACACAAAATACCTTAGTCTAAAGTAATTTTGCCCTGTAAAAACATGTAATAAATTAGAAACTGAACCAACAAATTTTATTACCTACTAGGGATTCGTATTTCTTTCAGTTCATTTGAGATCTGGAACAACAACTAGAAATCCCTTGCAATGGAAGGAAAACTCCTATACTGGAAATGGAAATTTTGTATTCAACAGGTGGCTGAGTTCACGTGCTTCCAGAGTACTCTCAGTTTTGCATATCTTGCCATATTTTGCACCTACACTTTAACCAAGGTGACCAAAACCTCTAGTGGATGAGCAGGATGGCACATACGTTCTGTGTTCCTTTGTTTTAATGAAGGAAATAGAAAACTTGGTGTAATAATTGAATTGTCAGTTATTACCTAGTATCTCCACTATTAACCTACAGGACTTGAAGTTAGGACAGGCTTCTTACTCTATATATTCTGAAAGGTAAATATGAGGAGGAAAACTTCAAATTTCCATTTTTGCTAGTGCTGATAGCAAGAGGGCAAGCAAGCTAAGCATCTTAAATATTTATGGCAAACCTCACAAAATAAGACTACCAGATTTAAACATTCACTTCAGGAATTCTTAAAGAAGTTGTCTTAACATGTTGTGTAAATTAAAAACAAAAAACAAAACCAAAAAAACCCAAAACAAAACACACACACCCAACAACAAAACCCCCCCAAAATCAAACCAAAACAAACAAAACCAACAAAAAAAACAAACAACAAAACATTCCATGGATTAAGTAGTTCTGTTCAAAGTGGAATGAAGAAAACTGTGAGCACAGGAAATAAGTATATTTCCTTGCTTAATTGCTGTTATAAAAGTCACATAAAGAAGCACGCTGTATGAAGCAGTTCAGTGCTTCATTAAATTTCAACACACCGTTGTTATGTCTGAAAGCTAGAAATTCTTTCCTTGATCTCACTTCAGCTTCATCTCAACCATAGAACTGTGATATGATGGTTCCTTTTATAGCAAGTTTGTTTGTTTATGCAAATAATTGAGCTCTCAAATTACTATCAGTCTGCAGTTTAAGTTCACTGCCATCATGCAGTCTTGCACATAAATCCGAGAGTGTTAGGTTCCTCTGCAATAAGGGTGTTCATTGTAGACTTCCATATTACCTTCGTAAAGGGCCCCATTTTGTTCTTCTTCCACTGCCTTCAGGAAAAGTTCTTTTGCCTGCACAATAAATTACACAGGACACTTCTTAAATTCCTTACAAATACAAGTGCATTGTTACTTGACTTAGAATTATTTTTCATCTTACCTACTGCACGCTGTGAAGGAGATGAATAAAATAATTCCATAAATAGAGTGAGAAGACATATTCACATGCTACAAGACATAACTGAAATTCCCAATCAACAAACTATCCATGTCCCTTACCTACAGTATTTCAGAAAGCAGGCTGGGAAAGTGACACAAAGCCAAGCATAAAAACTAGAAAAATCAGTGCAGGACTATGGAAAGACATTAGTATGGAGACACCACCTCTGCCGTTTCTCTAGATTTAATTCGGCATTAGCTTTTAGGAAAGTTATGCTGCAATACTAACACACACAAAAAAACCCCAAAATTATACATCTGGGTTTTTGTACCTTTTCCTCTTTTGCTATCTCCTGTTTCCCTCTGGCATCTACAGACTTTAGTCCAGGTCCTCTTGAAGACGCTCTGCATGGCAGAGGTTCCAACCCACTAGAACTCACACCTGGGGCAAGCTCAAACATCCACTGAGCTCTGAACATCTGGAGCTCTGCCTAAAAAATCGGATTAATTCTGATTTAGTATCACATATTCAGACAGTACATCTTCTGAGGAGAAATTATAAACTACAAAAACAAAAAAGAATTTCAAAATTACGTGTTACATCTCCAAGTCTTAAATGGTTTCAGCGAGTTTAGACACAGAGAGTTAGTAATTGTTTTATAGTATTTTTTTTTCTAAAACTGCACAAGTACTTGCTCAATCTCATTCAATAACATAAGTGCTTTTACCTGGACTGTTCATGTCAGAAGAAAAAATGATGTTTCAAGAAGTGGTGGTTAGTACTATGGTTATGACCTAAGACTCCATAGAAAAGTATTCTTTTGAGACACCGTGTTTGTTCTTGTTTATGCAGAGTTATCTTAAGCAAGAAGTCACTTAGCTCTTGAAATGAAAATTTAGAAAACCTAATTTTTTGTACACAAGCATACTAAGCTTGATGATAATCAAGGCTGTCATTTTTATAATATACAAATAAAACCTTACACTTCTTTCTCTTTTAAAAAGAAAGGACTATGCTCTGTGAAACAAGACAAGTTGTAATTCTTGCCATGCATTTTTTTCAGCATCTTTGAAGTTACACTTTATATGTCTCTTGCAATCTTCTGGGCAGCAACTACACAGAAATCTAGTTATCATAACAGAGCACACTTTTCTATCAGAATGCTTTTATCAACTTTCTGCTCCAGAAGAGAGTGACAAGTTAAGCTGGAATTTGATCCATACAGAAACAGCTATCCAATTTCTACAGTTCTTCAAACAAATTCCAAACCTGCCACAAACTTTCTTTTCATCTACACAGATAACTGAAGACTGAATCTGACACTTGGAACACAATGCAAAATTTACCTATCTCACTTTTGGAGGGGCAGGCAGATTAAGCATTTGTTAGATCAACAAATGAGTGGTAACTAAATGAGCATAAGTAATGCAGCTTAAATCATAGCAGTATTATGTTTGTAAAAAAACACCAGCATGAGAGGCATACCTGAAGATTTGCTTCACCGGATCTTTCATTGTCATCGGTTCTTACCACATCAGAGTGACAATCTTCTTCAGCTTCTGCCTAGTAGAGAGCAGTCAGATGTGATTACAGAGTCTGCATAAATCCCTACAGCACATTCACAATGCACAACTGTCATGGACACTCATTAAAAAAAAAAAAAAAGCATACTCCCCCTTTCCCCATCCTACCCACCTACCCCACAGATCAATCTTAGTTGATGATAAAAATTAATCTTAAAATTACTGGTATTGTTTGCACTTCCTTTTTAACCCAATGAAGTTGGGTTTTGCATTTCAGTCACATCAATTCAACACAGATTAGTTATGTATCACTCGAAGGCTTACATGCATCAATACGCTGCCATAATACCTGAATAAATACACTCAGTGTCTAAGTCAAAGCATAGAACCAAAGCTTCAGTATTAAACAGTAGTGTGCTTCATACAAGAAATGAAAATGTAATCACTATCTTCTCATTGTAAAGATAACCAGTAGTTTTGTGTTGTTTAACCTTTACAAAAGCACAAAAACACTAGTGCTTTGAGTAACAGTAGATACTTTACAAAAATTATGGGACAATATGGGCAATCTCAAAAACTACATGTGAAACTAAACAAGAAATGTATTGTAAAAGAAAATTAAAAGTTAGTGTGAGAGCTTGACAGCTGGTTTTATTTAGAGTACTGCTGTGAGACAGGTTAAACAAATAAGACCTTAAATAAGATATTTAACTAAACTTAAGAGGGCTCTACATAGGAGTTAAGAGAGCTTGTTTAAGAGCAAAACTTAAAAAGATGCAAATAAATTCTCATTGTGAAATATACTGAGATTTATGGAATCTATATTAAAACAAAAGAAAACTAATTCTGAACATCTATGACAAGACACTACAATGACAACAGCAGCAAGATGCCAGTAAGGAAAAAAAAAAACCAACACCTCAACAAAGACTAAGACATTTGTTTAAAGCTCTTCCTGCAGCTGAAGCATCCCAGTTTTCTACCATTTTGCACTGAAATTCACATCTATAGTTCGGCAAGTACAGAATGCAAAGAGATTATAAGAAGGTAAAGCTAGCATTAAGACTAACACAACTACTTACAGAAGTTTTGTTTCCCACTCCTTCCTATTGTAGACAGCACTCAAAATACTTGAAGTGACATTCTGTCAGTGAGATTGAGTTCTCGTAAAGAAATCTCTACACCCTGCACAATCAAAGTGCAGAAATCAAAGTGTTCTTGTATTCAGAAAATATACAAAATTTTTATAGCATCTGGAAGTTCATGATCAAACTGCAGAATGCCGGCAAACCTGATGGGAAGGCAATGTTTATTTAATCTCTTTCTCTTGGTGACAAGCACCTCCCTGGAGTTCAGCTGTAGCACTTGGCTCTGGTTTCCCAAACGACCACAAACTTCCTGACTTGTCATCTGTAAACGCATTTTCACTGATATCTCAGTCAATTTATCTTTTACAATTGATAATGCAGACAGTGTTGGCTGGTTAAAGTAAACAGATATAGCATCTGTTTCTACACTCTGATTTTAAGGCTGCATAATTTGAATTTCTCAGTGGACAAAACAGGTAAGCCAGAATGCTCCAAAGCACTAGCAGCATTAAGTCTGAGCAAGGAGTAAATAACTTAGAAAATTCATGGGTTTTTATTCCAAAATTTGATTGCAGGCAGTTAGTTTCCTATGCGTTACAGCAGTCCTACCACATTATTTTAGCATCCAGGCACTATGTCTACAGTGGTCAAACAGAGATAGCCTAGGAACGAGCCAGCACTGAAATGGATGTCTTTTAAGTGCATTATTGTGGCACTGGGCTGACACAAGTAAGGCCTACCTCTGCCTGTGCAGAGTGCAAGCCTTCTGGTTTGCAGCTGAATTATGTCCAGTCAGCTCTCAGTCTGGCCGAATAAGCCTGGTTTTATCTGCAAAATGCAGAGACTAGTAAAGTTATTTATAAACTAAATCAACACACTATCTTCTTGTGCATAAAGGCACGCCCATTAAAACCTTTAACTCATGAAGTCTGTAAATAACCTAATTTAAGAGTTAAAATTATTTAGAAGGTTGTGAAGCTGGCTGAAGTTTACCTCACATTCAAAAACTCTTTGTTTCAGTAACCTGTTCAACAGTCTTGATCTTCCTCCCCTCGTCTCTGTTCAACTGCCCTACTACTCCTTCAGTTCTGAGTCACAGTCAGTTATGGTTCTGGACCAAATGCTTCCAAAATGTCATTCAATATTCTTTAAATCTTAAAGGTCTCTCAATCCAAACAAAAAATACACCATACTATGAAGACCTAGCCCACAACCTAAAATCTGTCAAAAAACATCATGAAGTTTACTATAACCAAAATTTTTACTTTCATCATTACCTCCTCTGTAGAGAGTATATGTGTGGTCTGAAGTGTTTCATATCAAGGGTTTGTCTTCTGGCAATAGTGGCAGCATAAGTGACCATCCCTCTAAATTTACCAGTAAAGCAATTCATTCACATTGCTACTGCACGGCTAACTGGACCGGAAAACCGATCTCTATTAAGCAACCTTTCCGCTATTTATTTGATCTGCTGAAACCCTATGGTTTTGCTAGAACAAATGAGTAAACACAGCTATCGCTGAAGCAAGAATCTTCACTAGTAGAGAGCTCATGAGATCACATCCAAAGCAGGCTGTAACTTGTAAAAATCGGATCCTTACCCCAACTCTGAAAACAGTTAAATCGTAGTTACAGTTTCTGAACTTTACAGAATATTGTACGGTAACCACTACTTAGTGGATAAATCTAGCCTGTTCATCTTTATGCTGTTGGCCTTCCTCCTGCTGTCAGCTGTCATACGGAACAGTGGCTTTATCCTGCTTGAAAGTGAGACATCCTTAGTGTGTACTGATCAGCTCAAATAATTTTCCATGAGAGAAGTGGCAGCCAGTCCAGCCACCAAAAGGTCAACATGTCACAAGTAAACATCTGAATTACACTGTGACCTGTAAAAAGTCAGCTGAGTCAATTTGATTCTGATTTGTTTGTAAAGCTTTAGAAGACATTTGTGAAATGCAAAACTAGTCTATTTGCATAACTTAGTTTTAACTGTTTTGCAATCAATAATTGCATGCTGATTTCCTCAGAATACAACAATCACTTACTAAACTGTCTGTAATGTCAAGTCTTTCAAAGTTCAGATCTTTCTTTCAGCAAAACAAAGCCAAGATCAGAAACAGTTCTAAGGTGAGTGTCACCAGTTGAACAGTGCTACGTGTGAACTGTGCAGAACGAAAGGATCAGCAAGCAGGACATAGCAAAACAGTGACTGACGGCTAACGTTCTTCGTGGTTTTACAAGAAAATGAGGAAGTCACTCCATTTTTCTGTCGGTGTGGTAGAAGCAACAATGTTCAAAAATAAGAGTTTTAATCATGGCAGTAAGGAGTTTTAAGAGCTCCTGAATGATATAAATGGTTTAAGTTTGAATGATCAAGTTCTCATCATGAATCCGTATTGAGATGCAGTCAGAAAAGCAATACTGAACCAAACGATATTTCTGGTATGTTAAATCACAAAGTCAAATAAGTAGAGTGCCTGGCCCACGGAGACCTTTAAATAGCCAGGCGACTTTACGCCATCTGTTTTCTGAGGGAAGAAACAGAAAGGTAGGGCACGCTCCCCTGTCACGACAGAGTGATTCGTTCAGCCGTTTCTGCGGAGCTACACGGGTCCTGCCTCCAGCAGCCCCACTCACTCGTCAGCCCCAGATCCTCCGCGGAAGGCGGCCGGGTCTCCCTGCGGCGCAGTGACCCGGGGTGGGATCGCGGCCAGGATCGCGGCACACTACCCGCAGGCCTCACCCGGTGCCCGGCGGCCGCGGGTGGGCGGCCAAGGCAGGGCTGCCGGGCAGCGCCACGGCT
>VFFE01007633.1:2341289-2425994 GCA_008921705.1 Burhinus oedicnemus | reverse complement strand
CTGTAGCGCGGAGCAGGGCACGGCCGGCCCGGGCCCGCTCACCATGCTGCCAACGCTCGGGCGGCGCTGTCCTGTCCCGGGGGTCTCTGCCCCCCCCTCCCCCGCTCGGTCCGTGTGTCCTCCCCACGGGGGGAAATTAGCAGAGTTCTCGGTCGGAGAAGCGCACCACGCAGCGGGAGTAACTGCGGGCCCTGCGTACGGCAGCCATCTTCCCGGCGAGTGAGGGGCAGGCGGGCCGGGAGCAGCGGAGACACACGACCAGACAAACCCGCAAGGTCAGAGCGCCGCCTGACGCACGGGCCGCTCTCCGGCGCGGGCGCCGGCCGCGCGGACTACCCGTCCCAGCGCGCACCGCGGCCCGCTGCGGCTCTCCCGCCTGCGGTAGGGCGCCGCGCCGCCTGCTGGGAAATGTAGTCCACGGGCGACACTGCGGCGCGGTCCCCCGTCCGGCTGCGGAGCAGAGGCTGCCGGGAAGTGTAGTCCCGCCGGGCGGCGATCCTGGCGGCGTCGCTGCCTCATCGGGCCTCTCCGCCGCCTGGGCCGACGCTCTACTTGAGGTCCGGCCTGGCGCTCCGCCGCTCCGGTGCGGGAGCCGAGGGAAAGCGGCGATGTCCGGGCCCCCCGGGCGGCCTCCCGCCCCCTCGGCGCGGCCCCTCAGCCCGGTGTCAGCAGGAGTGGGAGCCGCCGTTCCCGCTGTGATTGGGGTCAGACCGGGGCCTTGTTCCAGGCGAATTAAAACGGGGTGATAAAGGAGTGGTTAGTACTGCGGCTATATAGATAGCTATATAGATAGCTGCTGAGGTCATGTGAGTCTCGTGGTCCCCTGTCCTTTGCCCATCCAGTTCAGTGAACAGTCATTGCGTGCTCACTGTACACCTCATCAGGTTTTCTAAAATAGGACTAAACCCCTTTTTTTTATTCTGTTTTACAATCTTTCTTTTTTTTTTTTTTTTCCCCAGAAGAACACCACGTGTGTGGGTCTTTACGTATGACCTGTGAACCCTTTCCCCTACCTACCACCCTGCGTGTTTTTTGGAGCCGAGGGAGGCGTGTGTCTGTCCCGGAGCCGGGCAGGTGAGAGCTCAGGCCCGGGCAGTGGGAGTGGGCGATGGCGGGGGCTGCAGGGCAGTGGGGTGGGAGGGCTGGGGACGCCTCTGGGTGCCGGCACCTGTGGCCCACCCTGTCAGCCAGAGCCACGGGGGTGAACGGTTGATGTGGCAGCAGTGCAGCTGGGATGAGGTGGTCATGAATACAACTGGCTATCTTCAATGCTGCTTCTAGTTTGGGCTTGGAATCAAAGCTGCTGGGCTTTTCTCCTGCCCGGGCGTGCGTCCCTTCTGTTGGGAACGAAGAAGCCCTACCTCCAGCGACAAAAACAGAGTGCTACGGCTGTCCCTGGGCTGGGCGCTCATTCGTGTTTATGCATGTGAGATGTGATAGGGATGGCCTAAAGCAGAAATCTCTTTTGAGTAAGCATGCACTGCACCTGCTGGCTTCACCGAGTCCGTAGGAGGGAGTTTAACTTTTTATTATGATTCTTTTTTCAGCCTAAGAAATGTAAAGACTAGTCTCTATTAAGATGGGGGTGGAACTGGGCATCCAGAGCTGTTTGGAGTTCCTTCATACCTTTTTTTAACGAATGAATGTCCCATCAAGTCAGTGTATTTCACTGCAGGATTCACTGCTGTAAAATCCTCCCCGAGGGGTGTGCCATCCTCCCGAATTACACCACCGGCTCACCCTGTCTTGCAAACCCCGGGGAAGAACTTGGCGCTTTACTTCTAAAACCTAAATGAAGAAGTGGAGAAAGAAGCTAAGACTTACTGCATCATCATTATTACAGTGGGATCTGATGATCAATTGCTCGAGGCCAATTTTTTCTGTTCCTCATTTCCCTCTGTCTGCCCCAGCTCCCCTCCCTTTCTTCGCTTGACCCTGCCGAGGCAGGGAGATGCGCTGGTCCTCCGGTGGGGAAGGCTCAGTCTCTCCAGCAGCGGTTAAATTGTCCATATTCTTGCCATTTGGTCACAATTCGGTATTTCTGCGCTCCCGTTTTGTTATTTAAACTCCCCTCGGGGATGTGAGAGAGGCCAGTCATCTGAGGATTTTTATTGTAATTTTTTTAATTACGTTAAAACCCAGCTCAGCCGTAATCCCCTCTCTTGCAAGGGCGGTGGAGCTGCCCCGCTGTCTCCTGTCTCTCCCCCCCCGACAGCCGCCCGCTTTTGGGGGGGGACCCCCAAACCCCGCGCCCGAGGCCGCACCGTCGAGGCCCGCCGGCCCCTCCCTGCCCGCCCTCCTGCGAGGGGACCGGCCGGGCGGTGCGGAGGGGAGCGGCTGTCGTGGGGCGTTATCCCCCCGCGGGGAGCCCCGCCGCCGCCGGGCGGGGAGCGCCAGGGGCCGGGGCGGCGGGCCGCGCCATGGGCTCGGCGACCGGCGGCGCCCTGAGCGAGGCTCGCGGCCGCCGTGGGCCGCAGCTGGGCCGGGGCTGCGCGGGAGGGCGGCGGCAGCAGCCGCCGGGGGTGGCGGAGGCCGAGCGCCGCCATTAGGGGCCTCTGGCGCGGCTTCCGCAGGCCGGGGCTTGGCCGGAGGAGGGAAAACCCGCACGCCGTGAGTACCGCTGGGCACGGCGATCGCCGCGGGGCGTGGGGGGACCGCGGAGGCGATGGGAGGGGGGGAGTAGTGTTTCAGCGCAGTGCGGGGCTGCAGCAGGGTTACTGGCGGGGCTGGAAATCCGCCGGGCGGGAGCCGGGACCTGGCCTGTCCTGGCGGCCGGGCGCAGGGGCCCATGGCTCCCCTCCCCGCCATCTCTCTCCTCCTGCTGCCGAGGGGCAGATGCCTCCCGTGCTCCTGCCTTGCTGTTCAGCTCATGGGGCACCCCCAAAGCCTTCGCTAGCAAACACAAACAGCGGCTGCTGGGAGGACATGGGTTGAAACCCACGGCTTTAAACCCCGCCTTTCTCTGCGCATCCTACTAGTAACACCTTCTGGTTACTGCCAAAGCACAGAACAAATTTTAAAAGGCCCGTGCTGATGTTTACTGCTCGCGTTTCTGGGCTCTGGCAGAGTGAGCCAGTTTCGCTTTCGGTTCTCAGCGCTGCAGCCCTTCAGAGGGGAGAGGATGCTTATTTAAAGCGTACGGAAGTGAAATCGTAAGTTTGAGTTATATTTGGAGTCAGAAAGTAGTCTCGATATGTTAAATTAGGCTTGCCTGTGAAAGGACTTTGCTGGTCGATTTCTGTGGGGAAAAAAAAACGTTTATAGGTGAGGGAGTGTGAGCACAGTGGTACAATACTGTGAAAATAAGGCTTTTACTTTTTTCTATTTAGTGCCGACACACTTTTACTCCAAGACAGTTTTGCAGTTTGTATCTACATCCTCTAACGACGTGGATTTGCCTAGATTGTAGTTCTAGACTAGAATCTTGACTAGATTATACATTTTGTAGCTCTACAAACTGCTACTCAGAGACTTACGTGCTCTTTTCAGTGATTTCAGTGGGACTCTGCTTAGGTGAAACAGCCTGCAGGCTAAGGTTTAGTTTATTCCCATAATTGAAGGTGAGAGGTAGCAGAAGGTGATAAGGACAGAACACAAATCTTGCAAAGTGAAATAGATTCTAAAAAACCAACTTCACTATTAAGCTCAACAAGAAATGGTACTGACTTAATTAACCAAAGACGACTTTATTTAGGTTTTGTTCAGTGGATTTTCATACAGGTGGATTTGTGCTTCCACAGGAACCATATTAACTTCTTTGCATCCTGGCATGTTTTTTAACATGTGTTCCTTACTGAAATCTGTATTTTCTGACTGTTTTTTTCTCTCTAGGTTCTTTGCTTCTGCTTTATGCCTCAGAAATATTTCAGTTCATTTATGTGTTTTGGTCACATTTGACAGCAGAACTGGAATCTCAAAGATTACAAGTTTTGTGAAAATTGGTGGCTGTGGAAAAGAGAGGGGCTTAAATTAGTATCCCCAGTAAGGAACAGGCAGTTACGTCTATCACTTCATCTATTCAAGAGATGTTACACAAACGATCTGTCCGTGATAGCCATTGGTGATTATTACTAGCAATGTCATGTGCTAGCAGTATTATGTATCTCTTGGTTTGCTGCGGTTATCAGACGTGAGGCAAAGATGCTCCTCCACTCTGCAGTCACAGCCCCCTGGAAAGGGATGTGTGAATGGTAAACCAGGGGCAGCATAACAGTCCGTGAATTATCAGCCATCTCGTCTGTTACGTTTACAATTTCAGAACTCTGTCATTAGGAGAGTATGTGCTGAAAAATCCACAAGTCCCATCTGTTTTGATTTGAAGTTAAAGTATAAAATTATTTGTTTGGATGCTAATAAATACTACATTTTCAGACTAGGAGACCACGCAAGGCTTTGTTGTCGTTTGAAATTTTCGCCAAGGATCTGAATAAAGGCCTGGGAACTAAGGCTTCTGAGTTGCCACCCAGTCATTGACCAGCTGGAGTAACTAAAGCTTTTTAACCTAGATGCAGAACATAGCTTTATGCTATGCAGGTGCACAGCCTGAAAACCAGCCACAAAGACACTGGTACTCCAAAGTGGCGTTCTTACAGACAGGCTCTGTGTTCCTTGGCAAGTAGTGCAAAATGTGGGATTAAGTCTCTAATTTAAGGTGCTCAGTCATGGCTCTCTGCAGTAATGTGTGGAGAGAAACGGGTGCTGCTAGAGGGCAGTTCCTCCTGCCTGTCTGAGACACTACCCGGTGTCTAAGATTAGTGTTAGAGACACGCTGTTTCTTTTTCATACACAATGTGTACAATTCTCAAAAGGTATATTAACATCATGTTTCCAAATTTTTGTTTGTTTGTTCCTGTGTCAGTATTAGTGGGACTAATAGGCTTAGAAGACTGAAAACAAAGGATCTTCACAATGTCTTGCATCTGCAAGATTGTGGCTCTGCATTGATGTCAGTTCAGAGTTCAAACAACGTAATCCCATTACTTTTAAAATCATAATTTGCCTTTGTGAAATAAGGCAAGATGGAGGAGAGATTTAAGGCTGCCACAAAAAAAAAATTGTGGAAATGTAGTTTAAATGAAGGTTACAGAAGGCAAAAGTCACCAGCCATGAATATTGGTGTCCTCTTAGGGCTGGAGAAAATCAGAATGCAAGGACCAAACCCTCATTGCAGGGGAATTCTGTTTTGTTTCAAATGTATGGTTAATTTACATAGAATAGATCACATTTGTTCTAGATGAAAATGTAGGAAATACTAGCGACAATTAGTTTAAATGAGGAATTAAGAACTTTATTGCTTTATTATGTAGCATTCTGTTGTTTATGCAGTGCCAGGACAACAGGTCGGATAGATAATCTGCTGTAGCCACTCCTTGTAGAGACTGATTCATGCTTAGGGCTACTGTAGTGAAATACATTTGCTCTTATGTGATATGAATATAATATTCTTCCTCTAAAAACTTCATTTAAAGGAATACATGTGGCTCTGTCTCTAGCATAGGACCTTATGGAAACTCAGGAAATTGGTTTGTTTTAACTGATGACAGTGCGACTTGTGAGATGGTAGCTTACGTGTCTGATAATTTGGCTAGAACAGATTCCCTCCTATCTTACTATAATTCTTCATTTTTCTGATAGCAAACTATTTTCTCCAAGGTCTGAGACTTTATCCTCTGCTTTCAGTAATAGTTTCTCCCATTATGGCTGCCTACAAGCTTGCTGTGAAGTGCCTCTAGCTTTAGCATAAGAGTGGATTTGGGGAACTTACCCAGTTACGTTCAGATACAGGCTGGCCGTTTCTGGTGAGACACCAAGACAAGTGTTTGTGTATAGGTTACAAGGAATGTCTCTTGGAGGAGAATGGAGTCTGCAAACAAGCAATCTCAGAAGGGTACAGAAATCAAACGGCTTGTGTTCTGTGCTTTCAGACCAAAGGCTAAGTCTTGAAAACATGATTCCTGCAACTGTTCACACTGTCCTGAGTGCTCTGTATTTATGCTGCCACAGAAAGAACTGGTTACACTCGGAGGAGAAACACAAGAAACACTAAGGACTGAAATGCGCTTGCAGCTAAAGTATCCTCATCATGAATAGGTACACAACTATCAGACAGCTTGGTGATGGGACCTACGGCTCTGTCCTCCTAGGGCGAAGCATTGAATCTGGAGAGCTAATAGCCATTAAAAAGTAAGTATTTTCATTTGTTATTTAACAGTGGATGGTCCGGGTTTTTCCATTCTATGGTCCCCATCCCTTGTCCCTGCTGGTTAGAGTATTTCACATTCCATGCAATGTTTGTATTTGGAGTTGTATTGGGGCAGCATGCAAAGCTCCAGTTCCTTGTCTCCTCCAAAGCTCCAGCAGGAGATAAAGAGGGTGAGATATATAGGCTTATTGTAACAGTGCTCTTCTACTATGTGCAGTCAAACATGTATTATGTATATTATTTAGAGTATTCTGCAATGCTGCTTTGGAATCTGCAGCCCCTTCTGTGCTGATACTACATAGTGAATGATACTACAAAACTCATGTACTTTTTTTTCCTTGACGTCCTTATTTCTAGTAAGATTTGCTTCATTTATTGATCTCCCTGATGGGTACCATAGCAATGGATGAAACAGGAACATTTATTTAAACTGCTTACATGAAACGTACATTTCATGGTCTAATTTCCAGTGAAATGTTAATACTGGAGTGATAATTAACACAATGGATCTCATTGTCCATTATCTGTATCTTTATATGCTATTACGTATTGGTCTTTTCAGCTTAAGATTTCTTAAAATTCCTTGAGAAATCGACTTGATTTTCTCTGCCACTGCAGCAGTGACCTCAGTTTGTAAATGGCTTATTTGTCCTAGTTGTGGTAAGAGACAGCTGTAAAGCATTGCAGGCACCTTCCTGAAATACCGACCATGACCCAGGGACATACTTGTCAAAAGAGCTTTCAGTACAATGCTGTTTTGTATGAACAGTCAATAGCTGGCTTTAGCAACTTTCTAAGTCCTCTGTGCTGAGGGTATTTTTCCTGTATCAAACTTTGCCAGAGACACCTTTGATTTTCATTTTGCAACATGGTGGAAACTCAAAAATTTCAGAACAAACCAGAAAATGGTACTTTCTTAGCGTACAGGTTAATGCCAATCCATTATCAAGAACAGAAATAGCCTGGTGGCCGAATGCCCAAGGCAGTGACTGCAAAAACACTGCTTAATTTCACGAAATGAAGGGCTTGTAGTTCTTAAAGTATCCTAATTATAAGAGCTGATTTCAAACTGGAAACTTACTGCAATAGTAAGTAATACTGAATTATTATTTAAGTCTCACAAAGACTCAGTTCCTCAAAGGGTGCCTAACTCCTGAAATCCAGACTAAGCAGCTGGGTATTTTTGCAACTGGAGAGAGTGTGTGTGTGAGAGTGAGCAAGCGAGTGTGTGTGTGTCCGTACACACACACACCCCTTCAACCTGTTGGTCCTAAAGCATGGTTATGTGTGAGTGTGCGTGTGTGTACGCAGACATGAGCCTTCGACCTGTTGGTCCTAAGGCATAGTTATGTGTGAAAGAACTGAGTCATAATCAAAATGTACATGAACAAGTAGGACCATATGTTATGCACAAGTACTGTGTTCAGAGTTATATTTTGGCTTGGGAGAAAACAGATCTGCCACACAGTTTGTTCCTGTTAGAGCAGGGTTGCCTACAAGCTTGAAAGGAAGGACAGAATTCGAAAAGCAGTTGGCATGATAGATGCAACTCTCAAGGGACAGAGAAACATGGGGCGCAGTGGACACTGAAAAATGAAGAAGTACAACTTAGAGGGGAAAGGTATTGAAATTACAGAGAAATCAAAATACAGAGAAGAGGAGCAAGAAGAATATGATAAAATTTGAGAGTCAGTGATTTAATTTGTTCTTCATTAGACTTGTTTCAAAACTCAGACTGAGTTGTTCATAACTGTTGTAACCCTTATTCTGTTTACTATTTGACTCTACTCCACCACATTGTATACTGGAAAGAAAAATAGCATGCCCTGACTTGTTGAAGGCTCTGAATTTTTTGCAGCAAGATATATATATCTATATCTATATAGATATAGATATATGGAAAAAGGCAATCCTGTGTAATAGTAATGGTTTTAAATTCTATTAGAGTGTACCTTGTCTAGAGATGTAAAGCTTTTTGACAAAGGAGGTAACACCTTATATTTTGATGGAAAAATTGAATTGTTAAGATGTAAGAAGACTTACAGGTCTAAGACCAGCTGATGTTGACCGTGTATTAATCATTTTTTCCCTCTACCATTGTAGAATGAAGAGAAAGTTTTATTCCTGGGAGGAGTGCATGAACCTTCGAGAGGTTAAGGTACTTATTTCATTCAATACTTGGCTTTAAATTAGACAATCCCATCACATTTTGGGGTAGCATCAAATTCTTTCCACCCCTTTTATCAAAAACTCCCTGCAACATGAGCTGTGGCATATGGCATTACAGGTCTGTTTCCTGGCTCTGCATTTGAATGAGGTATCTGTAGTCTTATAAAAATTCTTATTAAAACTCTGTAGTTTTACAAAAAGTCATTTGGTTGTAGGGAGCTGCTTCCTCCTTGCAGTGAGTGGTGGGTGAGTGAGTGAGAGAGCTTTCCTATCACAAAACCTGGAGTTGATTGACGCACGCCCTTTGCTCAGCAGTAACCTTTGTACACAAAGTTGTTCCTGGATAGTTGGTTTGGGTACAGACATTTAGCATGAAGTTCTGACCCCAGCAAAGGTTTAGGGGTATGTTCTAAGTACCTCCTTTAATTTCTAGTCCTTGCTATCATTCTTGCCAACATGTGGAAAACCTAGGTCACCTTTGTTACAGTACCACGTATTGGTACTGTGTTGCTACAGCAAGAATGAATGTAGAATACACTGAAAATCTAAAAAGAAGGGAGGCTGAAGACCCAAGTATGCTGGTTTTGGCTAGGATAGAGTTAGTTTTATTCATAGCAGCTTGTATGTTTTGGATTTATGACCAGAACAGTGTTGATAATACAGGGAAGTTTTCCTTATTGCTGAGCAGTGCTTGCACAACCTCAAGCCTTCTCTGTTTCTCACACTTCCCCACCAGCGAGTATGCTGAGGGTGGGCAAGAGGCGGGGAGAGGACACAGCTAGGACAGCTGACCCCAGCTGATCAAAGGGATATTCCATATGATGTTGTGCTCAGCAGTAAAAGCTGGGGGACGTTCGGAGTGATGGCATTTGTCTTCCAAAGTAACCATTATGTGTGATGGAGCCCTGCTTTCCTGGAGGTGGCTGAACACCTGCCTGCCACTGGGCAGCACTGAATGAATTCCGTATTTAACTTTGCTTGCACACGCAGCTTTTGCTTTACCTGTGAAACTGTCTATCTCAACCCATGAGTTTTTTCACTTTCTGGTCTTCTGAGTCTCTCTCCCATCCCACTGCGGGGGGATGAACGAGCTCAGCTGCCCACCAGAGTTAATCCACAAAACCAAGGAAGAATTTCCAGGGTTGTATTTAGTCCTGAGTCTAAGCTGACTGTTTCCAGTGCAAGTACAAGAAGAGTGTGAATTCTGCCGGTAGGAAGTCACTTACAGAGGAAAATGCAATTGTTTTGGTGCCCACTGTGATGCCAGATAGCTGGCTTTTGAATGACCAGTGCATTAATTGACACATACGCTGTTAAGTTTCTGGTAATACTTGGAGATCTGGTCTTTGTTCTCAGAGCTGTCTGATTATTTTAAAATATTGAAGAATTTTTGAAGCCAAGTCTTCTGCATGAGTGAAATGTTTTTTTCTTAGAGTAAGACGCTTATAAAATCCTCTTTGTATTTTCTGTTTCTAGTCTTTGAAGAAATTAAACCATGCCAATGTAGTAAAGCTGAAAGAAGTTATCAGGGAAAATGATCATCTGTACTTTGTATTTGAATACATGAAGGAAAATCTTTATCAGTTAATGAAAGAAAGGTATGTGACAGCATCACCCGTTCCTGATATAACTTAATTATTTGTGTAATGTGCTTTTAACAGCCCTTTTAACTTTTCAAAGGACTTTGGATCATTTGTTTAGGCTTAGATCACTATGGCTTAAAGCTGTGTGCTGAAGTAGGAGCTGTGGCTGTCACCTTTGAGTATATCCCAAACGGTTTAGTGAGAGTTTCCAGTGTTTCTTCCCAGATTAGCTTGGCACATAAGCAGAGCACTCTTTTGAGAGTTAGGAACTGTGGACTTATAACAGCCCTCATGCTGAGGAGGCATTGAACCTAGAACTTTTGATTTCTAGGTAAGTACTCCAACCAGCAATGCTTTTTCTGTTAGAGGGTGGTATCACTACCTCCTGTCTTATGGCTTCCTCAAATAAATGAATATGTAAGAAGTGGTTGAAACAGTAATCGTGAGCGGTCAAATTCTGGATTAGTTCTAGGATTTTTTTTTTTTCCTTGCAAATTGAACTGACATGTCCAAAGACTATATTTTATTTGTCAGCAGTCTCAATAAAATCTAGCTTTTTTATATTTGCTGGAGCATTACTAAAGTCTTAATTTTAGCCTTTGGACCATGATAGCATCCTCCAGAGGCTAATTTGGGGCAAAATAGCTCCTTGCTTTGAATTGTTCTCTGAGGAGGCCATTTTCTCTCTGTGGACCGTAGAATCAGCCTGGGAGATGACAGTAATCTTACTTGATTTAACGAAGTAAGATTATTGTTACAGTATGTCTCTGTGAATACTACATAAAATACCTTTTTAAGCATAAAAATACTTATTATGCATGCACAGGTATAGAACAACTTTAATTAAATTGTGCATATATATATGGATGCTGATTTTTAATTATATGGATGAACCTTGAGAAAATCATTCAAGCGTATAACATACAAACCAATTATTTTTAGGAATTTCTTAGAAATGTTTGATATATCCTACCTCCTTATGAAAACAAAAAGGGCAGAGGTCTGTAAAAGTGTGCTATGCATCATATTCTCTATGGTTTAGCTAGGCCTTGGACTGGTTAGACATTGTATAAATCAAACCTCTAAGAATGTGATTTACTTGCTTAAGTCATAGTTAAAATTGCCAGTCTTTCTGGAAGGGACTGTAGAGGAAATACGACTCTCTGCTGTAATTTAAAGAATAAGCAAGCAAATATGAAAAGCTGACTTTAGTAGCTGATCTCACTTTTGAAATATGTGACGGTCAGGTTTTCTGAGAGGAATCAGGCTCAGGAAGTTGAATAAGGCCCAGGCTGTCCTCTTCATTCACTGTTAGGCACATTCTGAATAAAATTTCACCAATTTCCACCCCAACCCATCTCTACTGTGTTTCGGCATGCGCAGAGGCAGCTGGCACAGAGCTGTTTGATCAGAATCCTCACATGGTAAGAGAGGCTGTCATTAAACCGCCTGCCGTGGCTGATCTTCTTGCCTGAATATTATGAGAAGAACCTTTTGTTTTCAGTGGTAGCAGATGAGACTTTTTTCAGATAACAGAAGAGAAAGAAGTAGCACATCAGCTGTTAGATAATCATAAGGTAAAGTAAAAAATATGGCTTGTATATGTTTTAGAAGAGAGGCCAGAAGAAACTGTGCATGAAAAGCACTAAATTAACATGAGCCCTTGCTGTCGAGGAGCACGCCTCATGACCTATACATGTTAAAGGTTGTTCAGTTTGGCCAGTTTTCTTTTTTTCCCTTTTTTAATTCACTGTCCCACATAGTCCCACATAGTCTTAACATGATGTCACATAGTCTTAATGTAATGTAATATGGCAGTTCTGCAAATACTGTGTAAATTTTATTGGAGAAATAAACTACATGAGGGTGCTTAAAATATATCTAACAGTTTTATTGTCATTGTTACCTTTTATCTTTGGTTCATTAGATAGCATAAGCTAATGTGTGAATTTAAACATTAATATTTATTTCTTCCCTTTTCTGTTATCCCACAGAAACAAACTGTTTCCTGAGTCTACAGTTAGGAACATTATGTATCAGATCCTGCAAGGGCTTGCATTTATCCATAAGCATGGTAGGTTATGTTTTAACTGTAAACGTTTTGAATTAGAGCAAGATAGTGTCTGCATAAGTGTTTTGATGAGTACACTAACAATTACATTACTAACTTTAGTAAAGGGAGCAATCAAAAGAACGGCACTATACGAGAGACTGAGATTACTGAAAATATCCATATTTTGTACTTGCCTGATATTTTAGTCTGAAGGTTTGCTCAGTTCCTTTTCTGTAGATTTCTACTTTCTCAAATTGGCAGCTGGCCACTTTCTAAAACTCATCTGATGTTAATGGGCACATTTCTTGATAGATTTAGAGGTCCCCTGAGACTGAGAATAAAGGAAAAATTGCTCTTCTCTCAAGGTACACTCAGATACCTGAATAAAATGCACCTTCTCTATAAGATATACTTAAGTAATAGTTTGAGCGACAAACAGCCTTCATTACATGGCCTTCCAACTAATTTTTAAAATAATAATAAAAGCTAAAGCTGATGTACCAGCCAGTACTCCCTTAACTAATAAAAAATATACTTATTTTAATGATAACTTCTTCACCATGTTTTGCTGCGCTTCGCATTCTGCCCTCTAAATACAATGTGGTGTATGTTGCTGGTCAGCTCTCAGGGTAGTCAGAAGAGAACTAACATCAGTGGCCAGAGTCTTGGAAGTGAAAGGCTTGTAGGACCAGCATTTCAGTTCACTTGAAGAACACATTTAACTGTGTTTTGCAAAACATTTTCAAGCTAATGGCTTTATTCTCTCTTCTAATGGGGCTTGGATACACCTCTGAAACCAAATTAGAAATTCCAGTCTGTTCCAGTGGATACAAAATATTTAAAACCAGAAAAATGGTATGATTTATTTGCAAAATACCTGTTTTAAATAAATTATCAAGAAGAACACAACCTTTCAGAATACCTTTTACTGCTATTTAACTTACTATGTTATGCTGTAAAGAATGAACAATTTTGTGTCAAAACTGTCTTGTTCACTGACCTGCTACACACTAGACTGATATTTCTGCCAAGATGTTGCAAATCTGTAGTTATAAAGATCTGGAAATTCATGGCAAGCCTGATGGCATTGTATTGATGGTCTTGTGGCTCACAGTGTAAGACTGGGTGTCCCAAGATTCTCTCTGCAACAGTTTTGGAAAAATCATATGAACCTTTTTTCCTTCTCTTTATTTCTATATTCCGCTCCTGTACGGCATAGGAATGCTTGTCAAGTAAACTTTTTATGTTCTTTGTCCATCCAAACTCTAAGCATCTTCTCATATTTGAATACACAATCGATTGCTCTTTTCACAAGTTTGCCATGAAATAAATTGCCTCAGAAGTATTCTGTTGCTAAACTGCATGTCTGTGCAGCAAAATACAGAAGTGATTGTACTAAACACTAAAAGCAACCTTGATTGCCCTGTCTGGTACCTTCCATTAAGAAGCAGTAGTTCAAGCTGGCACCAGGATATCTACTTGATATCCCTAGGAAGGACATAATCTGCTGGTTGGTAAAAATCTGCAGCACTTTATCTTCAATGCTATCACGCATTAATCTAGCAAACAAAAGTTAATATAGTTATCCTGGACAATGTAGACACATCCTTTGTGAATGTTCATTCTGTTCTCTTTGGGAGCATATTCAAGGCCGTGGGGAAAACTAAGCATGTCGCAAGGTTTCTGAAAAAGTGGTTATAGAGCTCTAGGAAGGTACTACACAGGGGGCTGTGTATAGGGAACAGTGGTCTCAGATGCCTGCAAGAAAGAAGCATAAGGACAAGTTTTCCAGACTTTCCAGGAAGGAAATTTCAGAGACAGTAGTGAGTAATATTCTAGCCCTCTTCTCTCATTTGTATTGAGAGAGCTCTTGCCAAATGCTCATTTGTGATCCAAGTTTTGCTGAATGCAGAGCACTAAAAAAATACGCTGAGATGCTCTGCCTGATAGGGTGATCAGTAACTGAGTGCTTGCAGATTATTGTGTTCTCAGATTTAAAAAGAAGCTTCAAAGTGCAAAAAAATTGCCTCATGTTTTAATTTGTATTATGTTTAAAAGAACTTTTGAAGTAATTTTTTGATGTCTGTTGCACAGTTTTCAACACAATTAGAGTTAAACTAACATTAAAATGGTGTAAATTTTTTTATGTTAAAGAAGCGTCACTTGAAAGGGAGCTATCTAACAATGCTCTGAATTGTTAGAAGATAGTCAGCTTGTGTATACTATTCTTCACAGTCTAACTGAACAACTGTTATACTGACTAGCTCTGTTGATCACATACGACTTTGAACTCTGTGTTGTGCTGTTCAAGCTTTAGCAATAAGAACTAAAGCAAAACAATCCAGGTGGAAAATAAAGGCTACAGCTGGGTGTGGCGTTGCAATCCACATCAATATTTCATTTGAATTTTAGGGTTCTTTCACAGAGACCTGAAACCCGAAAACCTCCTTTGCATGGGACCAGAACTTGTGAAAATAGCGGACTTTGGCTTAGCCCGAGAAATCCGATCTAGACCTCCTTACACCGACTATGTATCCACAAGATGGTAAGTGCTAGTATTCACCTACATTGTGTAAAACTTACTTCATTGTTTAAAGGCTTGATTGTATTAAGTCTGTGCTGAAGGTAATACCACTTTTGATGCCTCTTTATGAAACTTCTATTCAAGCTTGGCATAATTCAGAAAGCTTCAGTTAGTGCAAGACAGTTTACAGATGGCAGCAGCACAGGAGCAAAGAGGGGACCTGGAAAGACGGGTGGGATGTGCTGGGATTGCTGCATGTCAGAAAGGGGTTAGAGAGCTTACAAGAGCTTATGTAGGTTTTAATTCTTCATTCTAGAAAAAACCTGAAGTCTTATATTGTATATTAATTCTGCATTAATTTTTACAATTCCTCTTGTTGTTTATCAAACACACAGACAAAAATCTATGGAAAGACAGAGAATTGACTGATAATCAGACATAAGTGCAGGAAGCGGGTCTGGGCAAGGACTTGACTCAAATCAGTTTTCTACTCTCTCTGACCAAACATGCAGGTCAGGCTATGGAAAAAAATTTATGGGAAGGAAGGAAGGAAGAATAAAAAATACAACTAAGCACCTGGGAGGAAGACTGTCGCCTTAAATAAAGTACCACTTTCACAAAGGAGGACTGCATCTCTAAAGCTCTTGTTCTCCCAATTATTTTTAATAAATTAATGGGCAATGACAGTCCTTCATTTTAGCTAGTCCTGAAGAAACAAAGAAAAAAAAGACGGTGGAAATAAAAAAAGAAGAAAAAAAAAAAAAAAAAAAAAAGAGGGATGGGGAGGTCCAGAATTTAGGAGGTCTCAATTCATGCTACTCTATTATTTTCAATCTGATGGATGAGAGATTGGAGACTCATTGGAGGTTTGTACATAGAAATTACCTTTCCAATGTTTCATGAGTAGATCAATCTCGTACAATCACAACAGGACATTTTAATAAATTGCCACCACTCTGAAGTTAATTGTCATGCTTTAAACAGGCACACAGTAGCTTACTGTGTTCATGCTTCTAATCTATTGCAATGTACAATAAAATAGAATAGTCAAAACTAGCACTAATTCATTTAAATCAGCACTGAACAATTTCTTCAAGTTTGGTGGAATACTGAAGAAATTCCTGCAAACAACAAATTTAACAGCATGACTACAAATTGATATAAAAAACCACTAACAAATCATGCGATTTTATAGACAATTTAACAGCTAGTACAGAATTATGCACTACATACTGCTATACCTGAATTCATTTGCTTTCAATGACAAAATTACCAAGGAAATTATTTTCATCTAATAGGATTCATGTTTACAGTTTTCTAGATTTCATTGTTTTCTTGAAGTTTGGTTTGTTTGTTTTTTTTTTTAAACTATAGCTTTATTCCTATTTCTGAAGCACTACAGCAGATATTCCAGGTGTATTTACCCCAAAATGGAAAAATAAGCATTTCTTTCAGACAGTATTAGTAAGTGAAAACAGTCAAATGAGAGCGTAAGTCCAAGCTAAGTATACTTAAAAGAGCAGCACTAAATTGAGGCTGATGGTTTCAGCTGGGCTTCCAAATTCTTACCTAGTTATCTAAATACTGGCCCAATGCTTTCCAGTTGCTATGAATGAAAATAACTGCATTCTTGGCAATTTTCAAAAACTTCTATCAGAAAGAAAGTTAAGTGTTAGAATAGAATAACTTCCCTGTGGATATAGATGTTTCTAGTCTTAAAGTAAGCATACCTGGATATTTTCCTAAAAGACATGTAGAGCTCAAAAACCAAGTACAATCCTGAGACAGAAACTAATGACTGAAAGTATTTCTCCTGTATGATGCATGAGGTCAAATAAGTTCATCAATTCATCAAATGACTTTTCTTGGCTTTAAACCTATTACTGCCCTTTATTGTATATGAGTGTCTTATCGCTAGGTAAAGAAGTTGAGCTATTCTGAAGACAGTGATTCCAGCTGAAGACCATGTTAGTACTGGTAGCTTTATCCTTTCATAATATGCAAGAGTCAACACCATGCTTCTATATAAACACCTTGTTTTCTATTTGTGTAACAATAGGAGCCTGACTACAGTTATCTCTCACAGGCCATTTTAGTAGAGGGTTGGAAGTCCTCCTAGATATTCTTCTCCTATTACAGAATTCAGAAAAGCAGTACACTTCTAAAAGCTTAATTTTTAGCATACTGAAATAAAAATAAAGCAAAACAATTACCTCTGTAAGCAGCATCCCCTGCATGCTTGACATGTGCAACAACAACAAACATCCTTAGGATCATGTGAAAGCAATAGTTTGCTTTTTTCTTTATGCACAGCTTCTGAAGGAAAACAAGGTAGCAAGCACACTGTTCCTTCACCTGCTATTTTCATAAAATGAAAGCACTTTCACTAGTCAGTGTCAGCCTTTATCTGGAAACTCACCTGCGAAACCTCGCAGTCTCCCCTGGAGGCATGAGTCAAAGCCAGGTTGGATGGGGCTTTAAGTACGCTGGTCTAGTGGGAGGTGTCCCCTGCCCATGGCAGGAGGGTTGGAACTAGATGATCTTTAAGGTCCCTTCCAACCCAAACTAGTCTATCATTCTATGATTAATTCTTTATATAGGATAGGAGCTTTTTAAGAGGTGTTTGCTCTTAACAGCAAAGAATGAAGAGCTGAATGGTGTCGTATATGTCTGTTTGAAATGTGTTGATTGGTGGGATTTGTTTCTTTTTTTTTTTTTTTTTCTTTTCTCTCTTACAGGTACAGAGCTCCTGAAGTCCTTCTGAGATCCACCAGCTATAGTTCTCCAATAGATATTTGGGCTGTTGGTTGTATAATGGCAGAAGTTTACACACTGAGGCCTCTCTTCCCAGGCGCCAGTGAAATTGATACTATATTCAAAATTTGCCAAGTCTTGGGGACGCCAAAGAAGGTAGTTACAGTGACATTCCACACTGCAATAATACTGGAGGTGTTCCACAATACAGAGTGGCACAATAGCAGTAAGCATAAAAGTAATCAATTTTCATGCTCACTGTTATTGTTATGGCATTGATCTCAGATATAGTAAACGAAATGAAAACTTATTTTCTGTGAAATAAGCATTATGTAATTATGCTATAAAACCTGACATCTAGATGAGAAGAAATAGACCCCTCAACAGCAAACAAAGTCATTAGACTGAGATTTCATTAGGTAGAAATTTCATTTTCTCTTGCATATTGCGTATAAACCTATGGCTTAAGAGGCTAGAAATTAGAATCATGGCAAGACTCGTATGTCCTGATTCCATTTATGCCTTTGACTTGGTCAGATGTAAAGCAAGACTTACCTCTCACCAGAGGTTTGTGATGAAAGTGTCTAACAAAATCTTTAAAACAGTCTAGAGCAAGCTGGACACAGTCCAATACTGATAGGAGAATATATGCTAGTGTACTTAGGCACTATGGTGTTTTACAGCTGAACTTTCTTTTTGATTGGAAATCTCATTCTTCCAGAATGACTGGCCTGAAGGCTACCAACTTTCAGCCTCCATGAATTTTCGCTGGCCTCAGTGTGTACCGAACAACCTAAAAACCCTCATACCTAATGCTAGCAGTGAAGCGGTGCAGCTCATGAGAGACATGCTGCAGTGGGACCCCAAAAAGCGGCCAACAGCTAGTCAGGTTTGGTTTTGTTTTCTTTTTCTCACATCTGCATATGACGCTTCCTTTCACTGCAAGACACCTTTTATAGACAGTCATTTCACAGTGGCTCAGGAGTCCAGTTCTTAGGAGGGAGAAGAGCAGAAGCCAAGAACAATTTGCAGGACAAAGGGCAATAATTGAAAGAGAGTAATCAGTCTTTTGCATGCAACATCAACTGTATGGGTTGTGTGCTCAATGATCAGGTATAATCCAGTCACTGTGAATAGCCACAGAGTGAAAGTAGGATGTATGGCTGAAGGCTGTGATGCCATTCTTTCATTGCTATTGATACGCACCACAGAGTCATGGAATGGTTGAGGTTGGAAGGGGCCTGTGGAGGTCATCTGGACCAAGCACCCTGCCCTAGGTAACGTTTCAGTGCTCACTCACCCTCACAGTAGAAAAGTGTTTCCTGATGTTCAGAGGGAATCTCTTGTGTTTCAGTTTGTGCCCATTGCCTCTGGTCCTGTCACTGGGCACCACTGAAAGGAGCCTCGCTCCATCTTCTTTGCACCTTCCCTTCAGGTATTTACTTGCTTTGTTTAGATTGCCTTGAACCTTCTCTTCTCCAGGCTGAACAGTCCCAGCTCTTAGTCTTTCCTCATATGTGAGATGCTCTGGCCCCTTAGTCATCTTCATAGCCCTTTGCTGGACTCTCTCCATTATGTCCATCTCTCTCTTCTGCTGGGGAGCCCAAAACTGGACACAGCACTCCAGGTGTGGCCTCACCAGTGCTGAGCAGAGGGGAAGGATTGCTGCCCTCGTCCTGCTGACAACACTCCTACTCATGCAGCCCATGATACCACTAGCCTTATTTGCAGCAAGGGCATATTGGTAGCTCGTGTTCAACTTGGTGTCTACTGCATCCTTTTCTGCAAAGCTGCTTTCCACATAGTTGACCCCCGCATGTACTGGTGCATGGGGTTGTTCCTCCCCAGGTGCAGGACTTGGTATTTCCCCTTGTTGAACTCGATGAAATTCCTGTCAGCCAATTTCTCTAGCCTGTCAAGGTCCCTCTGGATGGCAGCCCTCAGGTGTATCAGCCACTCCTTCCAGTTTTGTGTCATCAGCAAACTTGCTGAGGGAGCACTCTGCACCACTGAGGTCATTAATGGAGATGTTGAACTGCATTTGCCCCAATATTGACCTCTGGGGTACACTGATACCTACTGGCCTCCAACCAGACTTTGTTCCACTGATCCACCACTCTCTGGGCTTGGCCATTCAGCCAGCCTTCAATGCACCTCACGGTCTGCTCATCCAGCCCAGTGTTGCCTGGATAAAGCTAGCTTATGCAAGGCAGTTTGCAGGGCAGTCTCAGCTCAGCTGCACTGTAGATAGGTCCTAACATCCCATACATAAGCATAGCTCGAGTCATCAGTATTGCACAAGAAATGGTCCAGTTGATGTTGTTGATGGTAGCTCCTGGTTTCAGATACCAGTACTGTAGTGATAGTACTCAACTAATTAAATGAGCAGAGCACCTTTTGAAAAATAAACGTGATTCTGGGTTCAAATCTGACTTGACTTCAATAGGACCATAGCCAAACCTTTGTGATTATATCAGACCTTCAGTACAAATTGTAATAAAAAGCTTTAAAGCTAATTAAAGCAGTTAAAAAGTAAAATAGATTAAGAACTCTCAAAAGTAATAAAAAGCAAAAAATACTGACTGTAACAGTATTAAGAGCCATTAACAAGTGTTTTACAGTAAGGTACAATTATGGTGAGGAATGTGAGTTTTTAGAAGCTTTTTGCAGTGAGATGTCTTTGGAAAGGGAAGATGAGTATACCTGAAACAGCAAGGTGGGCAGAGGTGAATTGCCTTTACTGACAACTCCTTAACTACTTGGAAGGCAGGATAAAGATATATGTTTTACCAACATGTCTTCCAAAAAAGAGAGAGGCTAATTTTCATAAGGGTTGTATTTTCTTTCACTTGATTCAGTCTTGGAACTGGAGAATGGAAGAGATGGGATGTCTCTGGGGTCATTCAAGTCTTGATAGCTGAATCTGTGTTGACAGGTGTGTGTGTGTTTGCACATATGAATGCACACACACACGAAGGGACAGCACGTAATGAAACATTCCTCTACATGCCATATACCTGGTTAAGTATCTTACTTCTGCAGAACCTCTTCCTTTTGTGCAAGTCCACAGAGGATTTGGTAAGTTGGTATCTGTTGAAACTTTTCTGCTATTGCAGCATTATTCCGAAGTGGATTGTGCTTACAATCTAGTGTTGAGAGATGGATCTTCTGCTGTTTGTTGCCCCAGAAAAAAGGGAATTAAATTTGTATTGTCACATAGGGCTAGAGTACGTTTAAAACTTTGGTTTCCTAAGTTGGATCCTAACATCTTCATTATGTTTTAGGCACTTCGATATCCATACTTCCAGGTTGGCCATACCCTGGGTGTTCAGGAACTGGGGAAACAAAAGGAATTGCATAATAAATCATCTCTGCATATTAAGCCTGTCCCTCCAGCACAACCCCCTCCGAAACCTCACGCCCGCATTTCGTCAAGGGCTTTTCAACAAAGCCAGTCTTCTCAGCACTTGGTGTACCCATATAAGACAGACAACTCTGGGGCTGAGCACAGTAACTACTTCCAGGAGGACAAGTCTAACCAGGTTCTTCTGCCTGCAATTCACAATAAGGTTTCTCAGCAGGTAAAGGTTCATCTAGCATAAGATACATCTTCTGATACTGTCTGATTTTTCCTTAATTGTGTTTCTTTTTCTTAGTCTCTTTCATGAGGTTCTTATACTTTACTAAAAGGACAGGAAATAGGAATAAAGAATAGTTAGAACTTTCTGATAGAAACTGGAAGTTACTCTGTTGAAATCTAAATCAAATTGCTATAAAACAAGCAAGTTGATTTCTCATTTCAAAGCCATTTTATGCTTCCCTTTGTTGTAAAGCACCACTTAAAGGATAACACTGTGATTTCATATGAGTAAAAAGGATGTACAGTGGTCAGAATATTAATGGGACTGATGCCGGAGAGAAAAGTATTAAGCTAAATAGTATTGAAATGAGGCGGAAGAGGGCTATTGCCTTCATCCATTTAAGGCATCCAATTTAAGTCTCTTTGGGCTTCTATACTGGCCATGGAAAACAACAGATTCTTCTTTCAGCATAAGAACCTACCATTTCTGTTGATTGTACATGGACAGTCGATTCATAAGATCGATGACAAGAGCAGACAGTATGAATGCTGCTGCTAAGAGATTGGTCTTAAGTCAGGCCTGTACTGGCCATATACAGAGTCACACAAGGTTGGAATGTACTGATGAGCTGAAATGGCTGAAGAGACACAAATTTGTACCTGTGCTGTCCCGCAAGAAAAATACATTTTATAAGTGTCTAGGCACAGGCTTTTGGAAACATGAATGTGCATGCAGTTTTGTACTCTTAAGATGGGTCAAGAAATAAAAATTGAGCATGAGCTAGTTGTTTGGGACGTGTACAGTGAAATATAAATAGAATTGGAATTGGGACCTAAGAAATTTATTCTTCTGTCAGTGCAAGATACTTTAGGATGATGAAATGCAGAAGATATGTAATAATGTCTACAGGCTACAGATTGTGTTCTTAGCATGTTTAATGAAAGATTAGGATTCTGTTACTACAGCTCTACTACTGCTATTAGTCTTTGAGACAGGAAAAAAAGGTCCTCTTTGTTCCTGTCACCTGGCTTGTGGTGTAAGTGCATGGGTTTGTTTCTTTTCAATCTTTATAACAGAAAACATCATCTGGGACTGAGAATACAAATGGTGAACTTAAACCAAAAACTAGGCGAAGATGGGGACATCTTGCTAGAACAGTGAAGAGTTCAGAAGACTGGGATGACTTGGAAGACCTTGATTTCAGCTCTTCCATCACGAAGATGGACTTGAAAAACAAGAAGAGGCAGAGCGATGAAACTCTTTGTAGGTAAGTTGGTTTCTTTTATGTTCATGTACTATTTGGTCTTATTTGCTTAGGCTTTGCCTCTGTTTTTCATGATGTTGCTCTTTACGCTTTCTATGGATCTAGAAACATATCCAGGCCGGTAAAGGGCACGCAGCTTGTCCCTCTCCTGCTTTGCCTTGGCTGCTTGTTGAATACTGACATTTGAATTGCAACACCTTTTTTGATGGACAGTGCACCCTTCTATACAATTCCTTGTTCATTTTTCCCCACTGAAAATGATGCTTAGCTTAAACCTTTCCAAGTTAATCTTTGATTATATGTTTTCTCTTTCACGTATGAACCATTTTTACATATTCCACACATATAAAGTGTTTTGGATGACTCTAAGCCGCAGTTTCCATGGATCATACACAGTAGAGAAAAACTTACTGAGTCATTTATAAAAACTTTAAGAGCAATATACAAGGGAACTAGAAGCACAGATCTGATTTTCAGGGGCACTTGTATGGCTTCAGGCTGAAAATATTCCCTGTTGTCTGTGTGTTTATGCTGTAGCAAACACAGTATGAGGAAATGATTCGTGGAGATGGGATGGAGATGAGAAGGCCAACTGTTCATAAACAAATGCTATAAGAATTGAACTAAGTGTAACAATTTTTGGGTTATAGATTTGAAAGCATTTTGGACCTGAAGCCTTCAGATGCTGTAGGCTCTGGCAGCAGTGCACCTTCCCATGCAACCTTTCCACAGCAGGACACTCCCACATTGCGAGTTTCTGCAGCAAAGCAACACTACTTGAGACATTCTAGGTATCTACCTGGTTAGTAAAAAATACTTATTTCTTTTTCTTCCTGTAATTCCAGCAGGAGTATGACGTAGTTGTTGGTACATGAGGCTTTATCCTTTGAGTTTGTTGAGGGGGGCTACTGCTGAAAGAAAATGAGGAGAGCAAGAGCTTTGCTAATGTAGATGGTCATGATACAAACTATGTTCTAGCAGTCCAGCAACTACATAAATCCCGCTTACAAGAAGGGGACGGGATTGTTGGTACTTCTTCCTCCTGCTGGATACTCTTATACTTTGAAGTGTGTTAGAAAATGTCTGTTAATGTGCCAAGCCATTCCCTGTTTCCCTAAGAGGGATAAGACTGGTCTTCAAGACTGGAGAAGAAAGTGCCTTATGTTTACCTCATGAGTATATAATACCATGAACAACAGAAGCTAACTAATAGCGGGAATATGCTTTGCTGTAGCTTGGAGTTGAATAGAAGGCAAATCCATGTCTCTGCAGAGGAATTGCATGCCTGTCTTCATGTTAACCTCTGCTATACTGACCCGCACTGGGGCAGAACAAAGTGCAGGACGTGGACAGCATGGCTGTCTGTATTTAAAATAAGCTGAATATACATGTATCCTCTTTTATGATTTCTGTTTATAAAGCCAGTGTTAGCTCTTCATTAATTTGTAGTATTAGTACTTCAAAATTAATTAAGTAAACTAGGAGGTATTGTGATGGTAAACTCGGTCTTCTTTCCTGAAACAGTTAGTTTCAATGACTTTGAAACTGAATCACTTAAGTAGAGTTTTTATAGCTAAAAGTTGTGTTACTAGAGGAGGTTGTAAAACACATTGATCCCAAGCCTGCTTTTGCTTTACCATAAATTATGAGCGCATCCTTGCATGTTAGATACCCTGCTTAAATATGGGATATATATTAAATACAAATATATGTGACACATGAACTCTGCTGGAAACTGTGTGTGCAATCTGTGGTTTCAATAGATACACCAAAGAAGAGTACAGTACTATGAGAAATGTAATCTGCCATTATTTACTCTCAGGTTATCTTGTCCCTGTTAGGCTAAAATGCTGTGTTTGATATGAAGCATAGATTTCATTTACGTAGCAAGGTTTTCCTTCTGTGACTTGAGTGTATTTGTGGCCTTGACGTAAGGATCCTGTCCCTTGACATAAGCAGCCATTGATGCTAGTGGAACTATTTACACTGTTATCTTTGCAGGAATAGGGCTTATGGCTAGTCATAGCATTCCCATATGAGGGGATGGGAGGTAGCCCAGAGGCATGTTAGAGTGAAAAGATTTTGGTTAAGTTCACTGAACTGCTTGTGCATCAGATGGAATGAATGCAAGCCTGTGTAACAAATTTCAGCATGGTAATTTTTGCATTTCTGCAATAGGAATAAGCACAAGGAATAGCATAGTCTCCACTTCAAACAAAGAGTCTGTTCCATCTAATCCCTGGCCCAGTTCTGGTTTGCCTGGGAAAGCTTCTGGTTTGGGAGGAAGTATTAACAGGATGAATTCAGGTAAGGAACTGTGCTTAACATTCTGGGAAAACAGGTGATGTCTCTGCAGTTCCAGACAGCTGTATTTTGTGGTCACCCATTTCTAATACGTTGTCAGCTCTGAAGATACTTGCTGCTGTGTCTGTTCTTTCTCTTGACATCAGTTATGAGCACTGTCCTTGGATTTGGAGATTACCTTAAACTGAAACATAGTAATTTCTTCTAATGAATCCCCAAAAGTCTGGTTTGAAGTACCACATGCGTAGAAGGTTGGACAGCTTAGGTCTGTTCAACCCGAAATGCCTCATCTAGCCTTCAATTTCTCTCATCAGTTTTTGTAAGTAATTTTTTCAGGTTTCCAAATTATTTTAGCCCAGCTAGTGAATAAATGGTCATAGAGGAGGAGGAAGCTGATCTAAATTGAATTAGCCATACACACCACTTTTGTTATGTGAATAAAGAAAATAAAATCTATCATTTATCATCATGTCTTTTAATTGATGCTGTTTGAAATAGTGGAATAATTATAGCTTTGAAAATTTCAGACAAAAAGCAAAAGTGTTCAATTTTTCTTCTTCAGGTTTTTGGGGCATTTGGTATTTCAGGTATTTAATCCCTATTTTTTGATTTGAAGTAATTAATTTGTAGATTTTTACATTAGATTTTACCGGGTGTACTTAAACATGTTGATGTTCTAGATTGTATCTGTGTATTCCCTCTGAGTCTGTCCTGGCTTCAGGTTTTCATGTGATGTTACAGTTCTGCAGCACAGTACTTGTTTTGCATATGTTGTTTTTAAAGTGTTTGAGAAAATTTCTCTTGAATCTTGGCCCAAAGAAGCATTTTGGGCATTTAGAAACACTTGTTTTAAAAAACAAAACAAAACAAAAAACACCACACAAAAACCCTTAAGATTTTGGATCTAATTTAATCAGAAAATTGTTCTTTAAAGATTCAAGATGGGAGAATGTTGTAAATGGCTAAACTACATGAGAACCTAGCACATGTCTCCTTCCTGGCTCTTCTACAAGTTTTTGCTTCTTTTGTAGCTGCATAGGATACCATTAGATTTTTCCCTTTTTTACTTATTACCATAATCTCCCACAATATGCTTTGCCGCTGCTCTAGCATATTATAGGCATATGTGCCATGGATCTGATCTGTGCATGCTAACTTGTTTAGTGTCCATCTGCATTATGACTCAACACTGGTTTATTTATATCTGGTTTTGATCGACTTTCTACAGCTTATCCTACAGGTCACTCAGATCTGTTCCTGCTCATCTTAGCAACAAGTTTTGTAGCTGACTTTTCAAATGGAACGTGAATCTGTCCCAGTTTATTAAGTTGCACTCTTACTGGCTTCAGTAGGAGCTTTGTGTAGCACCAGAGCCCCAGACTCACTGCAAAGAAATCAAGAATATACTCACAGGACCCAGTTGCTGAAAGTCAAACAAAATAATTGCAACTGAAATGCTAAGTTTTGAAAGCTTTGAGAAACTGAAAAAGCTGAGATGTCAAGGAGAAGCAGAAATTGCCCTTGTAGGAGTGCAATTTGTACCTGTTTTCCATTCATCTTTAATGCGGTCTGATGCTGACAGTCTCCCAAATGCAGGCATATATAGCATCTGTGGATTTCTGCTGTCTTCAATGAAGTTCTTGCTTTCATCAGTCCATGGTCAGGCTTGATCTTGAATATGACCCATCAACGCACGCCTTTATCATCTGTTGATAGTAAGGGAGATCCATTGTGTTGAGCTTAAGTGTACCTTGCCATTTTTTTCAGGGCCTGTAGGATCAAGCGGTCTAACTAGTGGTTATATCCCTTCATTTCTGAAGAAGGAAGTAGGCTCTGCTGGGCAGAGGGTTCAGTTAGCACCAGCTGTGGACCCATCTTCTAGTAAGTATAGTACCAAAGTTGTCTTGGTCAAGGTCATTATTCTGGTAATGCTGTATATATGCAGCACTGAACTACGTATCTTTGCTTTACTTTATTTATAAATATTTAACTGGAACTACAGTTTGTAGCCTTGCAGAACTTCTTACAAAAGGGCTTGGTTTATTTTTACTTTGTTTATGAAATATGTGGTTTTATCCACAGCGTATCTCAATGGGACCTAGAGGTTGATGTGAGAGCTGGCACAGAATTCACACTTGTCAAACCAATGATATAAATACTCCTTGTCTGATAAGGTTTTAGGGATTGGATTCACTATTGTTTCACATCAGCAAATTCTATTAAAAAAGGAGACTTATTTCGTGAAGGAGTAAGGATCTGGACCTGCATCCAGTTGCTGTTCAATGTGGACAGCTGCTCACTGAACCTTTATCTCATGACATTTTCTTTTGTCCCTTAGATTATGCTTCTCTGAAGTCCGTAAGACCCCATCTTGGGCAGCCATTGTTCAATTCACCTACAAAAAGCACACCAAGGTTAATGCCTCTCCCACCACCAGCTCAGCCGATCCATGGCCGTGTTGACTGGTCTGCAAAGTATGGTGCTCACCGGTGATGTGTGGAAATACTCTCTGAACCAGCACGTGTTTTCCATGAAACGGTGGCTACCACAAGCCAATTTGATACTGTTTTGTATACCTGTAAATTTAAAAGAAACAGATCTTCTATGAGCAAGACATTTTGAAGGTGGTTTTTTTTACCTTTTGTTTGTATTAATTGAATGCAATCTTGTACCTTTTTTGTATAAAATTGTTTTGTTATATAATTGGGTCCAATTATTTTCATAAATCTGATACATTTTGTATATATGGCTTAGGGCGTTTGGCATTTTTATATGACAAATTTTTATAACAAACTTTTTTAAAATTTAACTTTTCCTTTATTAGATTCAACTTTTTTATAAAAGTAGGTAAGAAAAGCAAAGTGGTGCAATATTGCAGTGGAAGAGAAGTTCTGAGGAAGGGGCATTCATTAGACATTTTCTGAAGCTTATGTGCTAAATGAGGCTGTGTAATTTCAGTGATGCCATGTCTTGATGCCACGCTTCTGTTGTCCTATACTCGCTTGCTTTGTACTGTCATCAAAGGACTGAGTGACTAACAGTCTAAACTGTCCTTCGCTGTCACTGAGAGACTGCTGAAGGTCAGTGGGAAGCTTTTTTTGTTTAATTTATTTTTGCCTTTACAAGGTTTTTGTTGGACTGCTGTCCAGTTTTCCAGCTCCATTCTTTTGCTTTTACCAAATTTTAGGAATTTTCTTGTTTGCTGTAGGGTGAATACACTTCTGTAGATCTGTTTTCTGACACAGTGCTCTTTCGTCCTGCTTCAAAGTTGCTTCTTGGTGTTGTTCTCTATGAAATAGAATGTGGACCTACCTCTGTTAAATTAATTTAAATTTTCTAGTGATTTCTAAGGAGAAAAATCAGATTCCACTGATTCCTGTTTTGTTGTTGTTGGGAATGTAAGATCTGAAGACATGTTGAAGACAGTATTAACAATTATAAAGCTGGTTTCAGAGTAACAAAGCATTAGTGATACGCCAGCAGCAGAGTTTAAGGAAACAGTACCTATGCAGCTGACTTTTCACAACTGTTTTAAATCACTTTTGGGGAAAAAAAAATCCAGAGGAAATGAGCCAGTTTAAGCTTAGTTCTTCTTCACTTCAATACATCTTCACTTACATTGTGAAGAATATGTCAGCTTCTGTAAATTAGGCCCCCAGGCTCTACTGGCAAACATGGGCCCTTACCTGGTCCTGCTAAAAAACATTCTAAAATTGTGATTGATTTCACAGAAAGTGGTGCAGCTATTTGGAGAGTGGTTTAACTCGGTTTATAAGAGAAAATGAATTATCAGGTAGTAGAGAAAAGAAAATAGCCCCTTAGTCTGGTTTAATCCTGCACTGGAAAGGAGTGCCAGAGTCCAGCCATCAGCAAAAGATTCATTTAGATCACAGTTAGCATTTGGGTGTTCCTGCACCTCCTTCCTTAGAAGGAAGATGAAACAGTGCAGTGCTGTGGGAGAGTGTCTTTTATAGCTGCATTTTGGAACAGCACTACCAAAGTTGATGTCTGCCATGAAAATGCGTCTTCCTGCAGAAGTGTACAGAAATGCTCCCCTTTTGGGAAACCTCATCTGAGCTCATTTTATGAACAGATCAGGTAAATCTTGTATTTATGAGACTTAAATCCAGTCCAGAGGGATCAGAGCAGGTATGGTTGTCAGCATCCAGCTGTTTTGAAGGAGCTGAATGACTAGTGTGTCAGTGAGATCCTCTCTGTGGGATCTGCCGGCACCCAGAGTGGGCAGCTGCTGTGGACTGCAGACTGCAGATAACACACGCTGGGCTTTTCGGTACTTCCCATGGAGAAGGTGTGGGACTTTGGGGAAATGGTACCCTAGAGTAGGCTGCTGGCTCAGCGCTACGGGGGGAACAGTGAGGAGCACTGGTCACTCCTTTTATGGACCCAGTCCATAGTGAGACAGTACAAGACAAAAAGGGAGCAGAAGGGTCTATGCATTAAAAAAAACTATGCATGCAAGACTTACACATGCCGAGGACATGTTCTGTGTCCAGCCACTCCGTTGTTTGTTCATAGCAAGTACTAACTCCAAACCATACCTGACTGCTTCCAAAGCAGTAATGCCAATGCATAGCAGTAAAATAAAGCAGCCATTCGATTTCTAAAGCACACACTGATGGTGTCTTTGGCTAAGTGGAAAAGGAAATGTGTATATTTGTCTTAGAACTGGAAAGATAGTTGTTTCTCCTGGTGGAAATAAATATCTGTATTTATGTTTAGATACCATTTAATTTATTTTATCACTGAATAATTGGTCTCAATTACAATAATTGGTCTCCTAAACCTATCCTAAGTATCCTTAGACCTAAGTATGCCATTTAACTTTGGCTGTTCCATACCCTTAATTCCTACTAGTGGAAGCAGGAGACGAACATGTCACGAGAACGGGCTGCTGAGGCTTGGAATTATCCTACCTAACTGCAGGCACCTGAGCGTGAGCTCGTTTGTTGTGAGCTGACTGTTTAAACCAGTGGTGAGTGAGAATCATCTCAAGAGAAATTCGGTTCACTGACAATTTAGTAGCCCTCTGGAGACACCTGGGTCTCCCGACTAAGGATGGGGACTACTCCATGTGCTTAAAGTAACACAGGATGAATCTGAACCTGGCCTGTAATCTCAGCCTTTATCAGCCTGGCAGTCGTTTTCTTGACTGTAACATTCAGGTTTTGGTCAGTCCAGCAAAAGGATTAGAAAAAGAAGTAGTACCTTTTCTTAGCATATCTCCTCCTTTCCCAAATTAAAGCCTTTATTTTGGAAAAAAGCTAATAATCTTGATATTCAGAATCGCTTCTGCTAGTTTAACTTAGCGGGACAGAAAATTTGCCAAGTAGAAGTATAATGGCAGCAGTCTTGTAGCCTTTACTCAATCAAATTCCTACTGAAGTTGGAAAAAGTTCTTTTTGAGTAAGGACTGTGTTGACTGAGCTGTGTATTTTACTGTGCCATCTCAGTGTGCAATACAGATACGGAAAAGATGTAGGTCTTTATTAAACTGAAATCTGGACAAGCAGCATATCTCAGAATTTATCATACGTAACTTACTACTATGTGTTTTAATATTTAGCAGCATCTTTATGCAAAATGTTTTTAGAATCCTGCTGTTTACATTTTCTCAGGCTTTTAGGTATAACATGTAATAATGACTGTTGGAAATAAAGGAGCCTGACAGTGGACTCATTCACCTCTGTAATCCAGATTTTCATAAAAGTCTGTGTAAGTGCCATGATGTTTGCCAAAAAAAAACCCAACCCAGAAAACCCACTTCCATGGTATTTCTGTATCTGATAAGGCTGTTGACGCGAATAGGATGTTCCATAAAGGGAGGAGGAAAACATATATTGAAAGAACATTTTTGAACTTACGTGGAAGGAGAGGGTGGAATTGTCAGAGTGAGCAAGATCCTAAAGAGATAACGGTTCTTGTTTATTCAGTGTTTTTGTTCAAAAACGTTATGTTTGTTTCATTCCTTCTGTGTCAAGTCTCCTGCCCAGAATAAAGTTACTCCTGAAGAAATATTGACTGATATTATCTTGTTCTTTTATTCAGTTTTTAATAAAAGCACTTTAGTTTGGCTTTTGTTTGTTTCGTTGTGGGGTGTTTTTCTTAAAATAACCCTTATGTTTGGTGCTGTCCTGGTTTGAGGTAAAACAGAACCAATTTTCTGTTCCATAATTTTACTTTTCAGCTAAACCTCTACTGTCTAACTGAACTCTCTGAAATTAACAGCATATTTTTTCTGACAGTCTCCGCTCCCAGAGAGATAAGATGTTTCTTATTTATGCCAACGAATGGGATGCAGAGAGCCTCTTGCTTATACTTATTGCTATAACAACCAAGGGCAGCCAGCTTTGTTACTTGTCCCATTGGAGGGTTGGAAGCGGAAAAGCGTAGAGGGGTCACACCTGCGGGGAGCAGCAGACAGGACAGGTGACCCAAAACTGACCAACAAGGGTATTCCATCCCATCTGCCTCGTGCTCAGTGTAAAAGCTGAGGTATCAAAGGGTCAGCTCTTTCTTCAGTGGCTGGCATCCAAGGAGGACTCTGTCTGTTTGTCTGCCTTTGATCCCAATCCCTGCATTCCTGAATCCAGATCAGAAATCCAGTTCCCGTCTGTCGCTGAGTCCAGTCTGGGACTTTCCCAGTGCCTGCTGGTGACGTGGTCGTCATCCTGGGAGCTCAATATGGTTTTGTATATAATGTATATATTTCATTATTTTCTTTTTATTATTTTATTAATATTTTCGTTAAAGTAGTGTAAGGCTTGTCTCTCTCCTCTCTCATCCTTCTCTCCCTCCTCTGAAGGGGAGGGAAGTAAAAGAGAGCATCTGTCGTTCATTTCAGTGGCCAGTCTGGCCCAAACCATGACAGGTGCCTTCTCAGAGGGGTACTGCCTCCTGCCAGCTGTGCTCTTTCTGCAAGTTCGTTGGCCACATGATTGAGTGTCAGCATGTAATTTCTGCAATATACGGTGAGCTTCGTGTAAAGCTATAGTTTAGTCCTTGGGTGTCAACTGCTCTGAAACTAACTGCAGCACTGAAATAAAACAGATGTGTAGCACCTCGGAAAAAGGACAGACATGATCAGTCTAAGTCCCTTCCGACTGAAGTTCCCTGTTCCCTTCCCTTCCCTTCCCTTCCCTCAAATTGTACTCAGCGTCTTGTGTCACCTCTCCTCAGCCTTCTCCCCCTGCTTTCAAGGCAGTAGAAGCTGAAGACAGTTGATAACTTACAAACCCAGGCCTTTTGCTAACTGTTCAAGTGAGCTTAAAATGAATTGTACAGGTGATGGAAGTGGGAGAAGTGATAAACTGAGCATTGGCCTCCAGGGATGGAAATAAAAATTGAGAGCTTGCCGTTGTACACACATCCATCCCCGCAGTGTGAATAACTAGAACATGCAGGAGAGAGTTTCTGAGGGTTTGGGAAAGGCACAAAACAATGGCAGACTGCCCCATGCAGTGCCTCACTTGGATGTGTCTGCAGTCTTGGAAGCTTGACTACCCTACGTTCTCCTACAAATGGACCTTGAGCTTGTTTGGAGGTTCTAGCAGGGGAGCGCAGCTACCGTATACCCTTGACCGATGAACGGTACGTCTCTATCGGGGAAGGTCGTCCTCTTCGACCGAGCGCGCAGCTTCGGGAGGGACGCACATGGAGCGGTGAGGGAGGAAGGGGACACCCGCCTAGCCAGCCAGATCAGCCGAATCAACCCTGGCGATCAATGGGGTGACAGATGTCGCAGCCAGATCGCCCTCACATCCGAAACACAGCGCCGCCCGCAGCGGTATATAAGGCTCAAAATCCAAGTCATTCTTACGTCATGGCGACACCGCCAAGCCTGAAAATTCAGTGACAGCCACTATGAAATCACCCATCTGTAATGACAAAACGTTTCGGGATAAGACAGTTAAAAAACTGAACCGCTTTTCGTGGATATGTTTTCCTCCCAGAAGCCTTTGCGAAATATGCAGAACAGCGACTTTCTATTGGTGGATGTCCCGCTTGTCACCGCCTTGTCACCAGCGCCGAGGCTGGGGGCGGGGCGGTGGCGACCAGCTGCTGGCGGGGCAGGTGGGTGTGCGCCGGCCTCGGCTCGGCTCGGCTCGGCTCGGCTCGGCTCGGCTCGGCTCGGCTCGGCTCGGCTCGGCTCGGCTCGGCTCGGCTCGGCCCGGCCGCTTTCCTCAGGGGGTGGCAGCCAGCGGCGGGCTGGTGGTGGCGTGTGGGGGTCTGCCGGGGGAGGCACTGCTCCGTCGCTAGTTAAAAGCCGTGTTTGTTTCTTTGCGTATTATTATTCGCGTTCTCTGTGTGACTCCTGTGGGTTTCTGTGATTTCTCCCGTCGCCACCGTGGTGTCCTCTGGCTCGCTTGGCTGTGGGACGGAGGGGGTGGGTGCTGTGCTGGGTTCAGTTTGCCATTCGGGTGTCTGACGGGGAGATAACCTCCCTGGTCACGGGCTGCTCGCCCTGGACTTATCCAGTGTTTGCGCAAAAGCGAGTACTCCAGCATTTCTTATCTCTTACGAGAGAGCTTGCCATGTTCTGCTCTTTGCCTCCAAGCCCTCCCCGCACCGCCAGCTCACCAGCGTGATGGCTCCCCATTTAATAACATGAACCGCTCTTCATCTCGTGTCTACAAAGAACTTGTCACAAATGGAAGGGGTTGGAGCTGATGGGCCGGGAGGCTGCTACCTGTCATAGGCTGCTTAGGGGACTTTCCCCCCGGTTGGTGTTACGTGATGATGCAGGGTAGAAAAGAGCGGCCGCTGTTGGGCTGAGGGCTGCTGAATGCAAGCAGTGAACACGGGGTCCTGGAGTCGTGGATCTGCAGGTCATGCCAGGCGCAGCTGGTCTCCTGGCCCTCTTCACCCATGTTCCTCTGGTCTGTGTGGCTAGCATGAGAGCAGTGACTTCCTGCACAGCTATTTGTGCTCCCGCTTTCCCCCTGTTAGCCCAGATGGCCTTCATAAATCACAGCAAGGGAGTAAATTCAGATCCTTTTTTCCCAAAGTTCCTTTTGCTGTTGCGATATCAGGCTGAGAGGAATGGCCAGCTACCTGCGATTGCGGCTCCTGGCTGGAAATTGCCATTTTCCCTCCTTTACTTCTGGTGAGAAGAGCAGGGAAGGGAGAAGCTCTTTGCCCATCCCCACGGCACTCTCTCCATCAGATTTCAGTTCACAAGTTGGACCTTCTCTTCCAATATTGCATGGCAGGCTCAGTCTTGGGAACCAGAACACTAGAGAGCTTGCTTCAAAACTTGTTGATCCCCCTGTATTTACAAGACAAGCATCCACCATGCCTTTACCTTCTTTTGCCTTTGCTGCGTTGATGTATGCTTGGCAACAGTGACTTGCTTATCTCCTGTGACACATGAGCTGGCCTGCTAGGAGCACATCTTAGGAAGGTACAGTGAAGAAAAGTGACTCTTCTATTTTTTTAATTTTTTAAACGTCAAGTTAAAAATCACCTTTGGCTTTTTTTCTTCTGTGAATTTAGCTGTATTACAAGCAACTCCAATTTCATTCTGTTCTTTCATGTAGTTCACACTGATACTTTTCTTAGTGTTTTTTTCCTGTTTCTCATGCACTGTTATATTTATTAGCAGTATAGATAGTACTCAGCAATGTTTTAGTTCCCAGTGACTTACCTAGGAAGAAATAGAGGCCCCTAAGCAGGCGTGAAGGGCCGAACAGCCTGTCTCATTTGAATTCCCATGCTCAGATGCAGTCTTGTATTTTGTGTTCTATTTTCGTGCTGGCTAACAAGCAGATCACTTGCCTCGTGTGTGCTCAAGGTCTTTCAAAGGTCTCTTTTTTCCCTCTGCTTATGAAAGAGCTTTTGCAACATTGGGAACTGGAGGTTATTGTTTGCATGCCAACAGGCTCTTTTCCAGGATTACTTGAGCTGTGGATTGGCATGACAAGAAATCTCCTTACAGAGGGAAAACAGCAAGGAGTTGCTATTATGGAGTTCTGCATATGCAATGCCAGTATGATGAAATTTGATGCTCCCTTGTTTTATGGCTTTACAGTGGAGTCCAATTCCTGCTGAGACCTAAACACTAATCTATTAAAAAAACAACAATTAATGGCCTCATTTGTGAAGCCATTCAAGAACTAAATGCTACATGCAAAGCATGGTGTATTTGATCAACTAAAATGCCTATAAAGTTTCGCTTAGCAACAGGGTTTATTAATAGAAAGAAACACAACCGGTAGAAGGCTAAGTAGTGCAACAGCCTGAATCTTCATATTTTAATCTGGATTATTACAGAAGAAACAGGTCATTCTTTCAAAGTTTCTACTGATTCCGGATCACATACTTAACCTCGATCACCACAGCTAGAAAGAAAAGTGAGAGGCTTTGAAAATATGTTCCCATACTTCACCTAAGTATGCATAGAATTAATGTTTAGATACTTTTGGCATTCTTTGATAAAAGGACTGACAGATTTGAAAAACCTGTCTACTGCCTCTTCTCCCCTTTGATCAAAACTTGGCTTTCAGTGGTGATTTAGTAACTCTAGTGTTAAAACTTATATTTTCTAAAAGTTTTAAGGATTTCCTTAGTGGTGACTTTATTTTTTTTCTATTATCTCCTTCTTAGCAACTTGATGCTTCCTTTTCCCGAATTTCAGGGTAACAAAAAGACTATGAAATACTGTGACTTGACTGTGCAGCAGTAAAAACAAATCAGTTCAGACTGAAACTTTACTGAAATGTTTTGTCATTAATTAACTTAGATTTTTGTCAAGTGAGTGACCTGTGAACCATTATCCCAGCTGACATCAGATTTTTGTATCGTTGTTAACTTTATATCTTTTATAAGTATTTTAGGTAACTGGAAGTTTGAAGTCATGGCTGGAAAACCAAAACTTTACTACTTTGATGGAAGAGGCAAGATGGAGTCGATTCGCTGGTTGTTAGCTGCCGCTGGGGTCGAGGTTTGTTTTAGTGTTTTTAACTTTAAGCTGCACATTGGTAAGCTTGTCTTTGAGGCAGATCACAGGTTATTAACCAAAAAAGAAAGGGCATCCCAAGATGCAATAGTAAATGAGTATTGGCTGTTCAGTGTAATTAAACACTCTTACTTTAGGCACAGAAAAGTATGGCTTCAAGTTACATGTCTTCTGAGCAATGACACTGTAAAGCAGTTTCTTGCTTAATGCAAGAATGCCTAATGCTTAATTAAGCATTTGATTACTGACCCAGAGCTGTTGAGCTGAATGATAGATGTGTTCCTGGCATAACAGGGTTATCTGTGCCAAGTAAAAGAGCAATGAATTTGCTTTCCTTAGTCTTTCTGTTTTCAGCTGGATGCTCACACACAGATTTTTATTTTATTTTTCACTCCACTGGCTGCATCCTCCGCAATAAGCTATAGCATGAAATATATTTTGTCTTACTTGCACCATTTAGATGAGGCGTAACAGGGTGAAGTGAGCAAACTGACCTACATGTGCAGGGAAGTTAGAAATCTCAGAGCAGGAAGAAAAATATTTGGGTAAACCAGAGAAGCAAGACACTGCTTTATTTTTTTTTTTTTATGGGATATAATTTACTTATTCATTTGCTATCTATCTTGGTGATAAACTGATAATTCAGTTTGAGGACAGAAAGGACTAGTGGTTGCTCCAAGTGTCCTCTTTTATAGAATCATAGAACAGTTTGGGCTGGAAGGGACCTTTAAAGGTCACCTAGTCCAACCCCCCTGCAAAGAGCAGGGACATCTTCCACTAGATAAGGTTGCTCAGAGCCTTGTCCAACCTGACCTTGAATGTTTCCAGGGATGGCGCATCTACCACCTCTGGGCAACATGTTCCAGTGTTTCACCACCCTCATTGTAAAAAATTTCTTCCTTCTAGCTCGTCTAAATCTACCCTCTTTTAGTTTAAAACCATTACCCCTTGTCCTATTACAAAAGGCCCTGCTAAAAAGTCTGTCCACATCTTTAAGTACTGAAAGGCTGCAATAAGGTCTACCCTGAAGCCGCCTTTTCTCCCAGCTGAACCACCCAAACTCTCTCAGCCTTTCCTCACAGGAGAGGTGTTCCAGCCCTCTGATCATCTTTGTGGCCCTCCTCTAGACCCTCCACCAGGTTTCAGTAATGGCAACTAGGTCATAGCTTTCTAGCAGCAGGGTGGCTTCCAGCTTCTCCTGTTGGTTGCCCATGCTGTATGCATTCGTGTGGAAGCACTTCAGGTGGACTGTCAGCTGTGTCACCTTCTTAGAGGAATACCCCTTAATTCCTTTGAGGTATGTCACTGGTGTTTCCCTCTTGGCTCCTATTACCTCAGGAGCCCCTGGCTCCTCTCCATAAAGACTTCAAGTGGGCTGCAGCATAGCCAGCACGTCTCAGAGCAACAGGCTGCAGGCCCTCGCTAGCACCCTGTTCCTCTAACTTGGGTGTGTCATCCCACAGTTTGTCACAGGCAAGCCTGACATTATCCCCCTCCCTCTTCAAGCCTAGTTTAAATCTCTGTCAATGAGCCCCGCTAGCTTGTGAGCAAAGACCCTCTTGCCCCTTTCAGAAAGGTGAACGCCATCTGACATGAGCAAGCCTGGTGCCATGTAGGCCATCCCATTATCAAAAAAACCAAAAATGCAGCCACAGAACCATGTATTAATAGACTGGGCCTATCTGTTTCTACCAATGTCGCTGCCCGCAACTGGAAGGAGAGAGGGAAAAAAGAGCGTGCTCCAGATTCCCTTGCTAACCGTCCCAAGGCTCTGAAGTCTCTTTTGATTGCCCTTGGACTACACATTGCGGCTTCACTGCCACCCACGTGGAAGAGCAGCAATGGGTAATAGTTCAAGGGCCGTACCAGGCTAGGAAGTTTCCTAGCATTGTCCTTATCTTGGGCCCCAGGGAAGCCGCAGACTTCCCTAAGAGGAGGGTCTGCTGGCATATTGGACCCTCTATTCCCTTCAGAAGGGAGTCGCCTACAACTATAACCTATCTTCCTTGTGGAGGTGGTCGTGATACAGGGGGTAGGCCTTTCTGACCTTGGAAACACCTCTGGTGAAGATGGACTGTCATCCACATTGTCTATTGACTGGCCTTCCACATCCAGAGCCTCATACCTGTTGTACAGGGGCACCTGGGAAGGCAGGGTGGGCAAGGATGGAGTTGCTTGCTGCCCCAAGCATGGACTTGCCTCTGTCCACTCCTCTTGTTTAAGCTACTACCTTCAGTCTGGTGGGGGAGGATGCAGGATCCCCTTGGTCTTGGGTTTTTTTATATAGTAGGCTGTTACACTTCATAAGGTTACCCCTGTACTGAGACAAGGGACCCGAGTTTTTCAAAAGGACCACTAGTCTTTATTTGAAGGCCTTATGGAAGACACAACTGGTTGCTTCCCTGCATTGTTTATTCCTGTGTTTTAATTCTCTCTCTCTTTTCTTTTTCTTTCTTTTTTTTTTTTTTAATTTAAAAAAATCGTTGACAGATACCAGTTATTAAATTTTTCCTTGGGATATTCTTTTCCCAGCTTTTCATCAGCAGAAACCTGGGTTCTGAATTTTAGACTCTGTGATCACACTTACTGTGGTGTGAACATTAGCAGTGTAGTAGTATGCCTAATCTTCTGGGGTTTCCCTAGTATAGCAAGTCTTAATTATTAACAGAAGTTGCACAGATGCTCTGAGAGAGGCTGACTGAGGAAGGATCCTTGGGAGTCCATAGCTAGGCATCTAGGGACTGGTAAACTTAATCATTTTCTAGTCTCCATGGACTATATTGACTGTAGACATGTATGGCATATGCAAACACGTGCATGTAGACATAACTTTGGTGTCTTAATCTCAAACTGAATTCCTCCATAAGTAGCACTGATTGGACCAGTCATCCTCAACCATATTGAATGTAACTACATCGTTCTGGTCACAGGCGATTCTGTATCTTTTTGTTTCTCATCTAGTGAATAAATTCATCTTTAGGCATCCTAAACATGCTTCTGTACTAAGCTTCCTGCTGGGCATAATACTTTTACATTATTTTGTAAAAGCTTTGTTTTAACTTTCTAAAAATTTGTTCCTGTCTAACTCCCAAATCAAAATATCCCACAGCAGAGCTTTTTTCCACATAACAGAAAGCATTTTAAGGACAGCTTAGTCTGTGTTGTTGACTGTCTCACATTAAATTACCTGTTCAATACCAAACAAACCATCTTCACTCCAGTCCTTATTGCCTGTTTTTCTTAAAGGGTTGCCTTTAGCAGCATTTGTCAAATATGACAGTCCAAGAGATTTTTCCCTTGGTATTTTTTCCCCTTAGAGCCATATCTGTCATGGAAGGAACCATGATATATATCCTTTTCCTTTTATGATGCTTAAAAAGCTTATTTGTTCTAGAAATGTGAAAAGATGCTCATTTCCTTTTCTTCCTTACTCTCTTTTGTCAGTTTGAAGAAGAGTTTTTGGAAACTCGAGAGCACTATGAGAAGCTCCTACAAGGTGAGTCCATGTGAAACCTCAAGAAAAGTGTGACCAGACTTTACTTAGTCTCAGGGAAGACACGTGAAGAGAAGCCTTTGAAGACTGTGTAGGACTTTCTTTCCACACAGCAGAAAGGGGAGTAAAACTGAGAGCTGAGAGCTGTGAACAGCTGCAGATGTAGATTTTTTTCCCATATGCGGACAGATGCAATTAAAAATTGAATGTCTTTCCAACCTGGAGAGTTTCCCAGGCCTCCTGGTTGTTCTGTTCTCCATTAGTCTATGTGTCTCACCTGGTCCCACATACTTACCCTGGGCTTCAGTAACTTCAAAAAACATATCCTAAAACTTCGTTGAATGTCCTGATTTAGCTTAAGATACTGGTTATAAGAGAGTAATTTTGGAATCTGACATTTGCTTCAACTGTATTTTAAATAATGGAACAGAATTTTTAAAATGTATTTAGAATTAGATGCTTTTTACTCAGTTGATATGTTTATTGTGATTGTCTCCACTGTATTTCAATTTCAGCATAAAAGCTGCTGTACACAGGTCTGACTGCAACTTAGTGAAATTTTTTTAAAGCAAGGACGTTAATCCACAACAATTGTGTTCTGCAGTTTGTCTGCACCACTGTAATTTATTGTTTGCATGGAAGAACTCCAGTTTAATGTAGTAACTACTCACAGCAAGCTCACCATAAAAGTAATGATCTTCTGAAAACAACAAGAAATCTGTCATGGAGTTACTAGATCCAGTAGAATAATGTGTGGCTTTCCCTTTAGGTGGATCCCTGCTGTTTCAGCAAGTGCCAATGGTGGAGATTGATGGGATGAAGATGGTGCAGACAAGAGCCATCCTCAGCTACATAGCAGCAAAGTACAACCTCTACGGGAAGGACCTGAAGGAGAGAGCCCTGTACTGTAACAGTACCACTGCTTGAATTTATTATAGTAGTTTAGATACATCTAGAATTAATTGCATACTTGCACATCCAGAGAATCACCTGTGTGCCTCGGTGACACACAACTTACAGGAAGCCTGACAGGCCAGTTAGATGCAAGCCAACTGATTTGTTCTAATTTTGATTATTTTAACATAAAACTATTTGAGTCAGGGGTATACTGTGCTTTAGTAAAAGATTAATACAGGTTGACACAGGTATTTGAGAGGTGACTGGCATGTAAATGTTGAAATATTTTTGTAAATAGAAAACTTTTTGGAAAGCAATAGTTAGTTTTTAACTTTTGGCTGCAAAATTAGATCTGTCATCGATGTTACTGTGATTGCATGATGTTCCACAGCACTGTAAAAAGTGCATGGTTTAGGTCTTTGGGAGCTGGGGAAGGAACAGCTAAAAGCTGTTGGAAAAACTTCTGGTTCCATGTGAAATTAAATCCAGGTCTTGATGTTGTGTCTATGTGAAGGAAAAAAAAATATGATTGGACTATCTCAATATGTAGCCTTTAAATGTCCATTTCCTATTGTTTTTCAAAAGAAGGAAAACTAAAGGTCAACTAGTAAAGCATCTAACTTTAATAGATACTTCACAATAAACTTCCATTAAATGGTGCGAAATTGGCTGAAGCAGGTTCTGGGAAGTAACAAAAAGAATGAATATTCAGACAGGAGCCTCAGTCATAGTTTATCAGTTTCTTTGTGTTGTTAATAAGCCATCATTTCCTGTAGCTTGCATTCATGGCATAGCTCCTCCTTTAAACAGAATTCCCTTCCATCGAGTTTTAGATTTAGCCTGAAGCTTATTCCTGCTGTTTTACCAGCAAATATAAATGAAGTATATTTGTTGATTTGTTCTTGGGCAGGGAAGAATCAGTATTTCAAGGAAGGCTTGCTGTGATTAACTTTGGATAGTACTTTGGATAGCTGGTCTTGCACAGTGTGGAAGTGCAGTTTTGGAAGACTGGATAGATGCAGGCAAGAAGCTGGCATACATTAAGGCTTGCAGGAATATCTGATAGCTTCTTATTGCATGTAACATATTTAATCCTTACAGAGGCTTTTTTGAGAAGCTGTTGCCTGACAACAAAAACTGCAATTAGTCTTATTACACAGCAGGAACTCAAATCTCTTAAGACATAGGATAGTTAGAAGACTTTGTTAGACTATTTTACCAGATATTTTATTCATATTTATAAGGACTTAATTTAAATTTGAGTCTTGTCTACAGTACAAACCTGCTGTCAGAGCTCTCAAAAAATGGATAAAAGGGACTATCTGAAGAACTGCTGTAGTAATAATTTAGCTAGATGTGGAAGCTGGTACACTTCAGGTTTCCAACCCCACTATTAATCTGTCTGGCACCACTTGGACTTTGGATAAAACCCTGAAGATGGGATACATCCAGATGACTAAGCCCGTTGGTGATGACTTTTCATGTGGTGCTGAGTGTTTCTTTGGTGATTTTGAAGTGATCTGTAACACCAAAGTTAAACTTTTTCAACCTCTGCACAATCCTGTTTAATCCTGCGCAGGGAGGCAAGTAAAGTGCCAACAACACTACAAATATGAGTGAGACTCAGACTCTGACATCTTTTTTTTTTTTAAATGCAAAAATTATTTTCATGAGGGGGGTGGAAAATTCAACTTTTACTATCAAACACAAATCTAAGAAAATGCTGCTTATGAAGGTGCCTTCTTATTTAAGGTTTTTGTTTGCTTTGTTTTTAAGGATTGATATGTATGTTGGAGGAACTGATGACCTTATGGGCTTCATTTTGATGTTCCCATTCTTATCGGCTGAGGATAAAGAGAAACAACGTGCTGTTATAGTTGAAAAGGCAACAAGCAGGTATTTCCCAGCATATGAAAAGGTATGTAGGAGGATTGTTTCTTTCCATTGTTCTGGAAGGATAACAATGGGAACACTGGGTATTTTACCAAAAGCAGAAGAAACAGAAAGGTGTCAGTGTAGGACGTCATACTATCTGCAGACTGGAGAGATGAGAGGGGGGTCAGAGCAGTATGAGACAAGTTGGGGTGGGTTAAATGTCGAAATTCCTAAGTGAGATTTCACGGTCAACATCATGGAGCAACATCAACATTCAGACAGAAGAGTCCAAGTATCCCCTTTGGCTCGAAACTCTTATGATCCAATGAATGTGTAAACATAGCTACATAGAGTTAAAATAGCAACTTCCTGTTTTCAGGAGAAATGAAACTGTAACTTGCATTGCAAAGGCAATGCCATTTTAGAATAGCTAATTGTCAGCTTTGTTTAACATTTCAAACACCTCTACATGTTTTTTTTAACCACAGTAATACACAGCTATCACTGCTGTCTTCTAGTCTGAGTGGTCTGCTGCATCAGCCATACTGGAATCTTGGTGTTTCTGTAACTGATCCTGTGAGAGACAGGACCCAAGAGGTGCTCTCAATGGAAATTATTATACACAGACAGGATGATCTGTCAGAAATAGCTGCTTTTCTGTTTTAAAGACTAAAGGGAAGACAGTTTCCTGCTTAAAGACCAGCTCTCATATAGACGGCTGCCAGAGTTCATTCTGTCCTAGCTTCTACTTGTATCCTAGCCTCAATGCTTTAGGCTGATCACCTCTCTTTTACATTCTCTGTTTTCCTAATGAAGCAGTAACTACGTACACGGAAAATCAAGATTTATTAGGCTGGAAAGGAGTGAATACCAAGGAGGTATCTAACCCTGTAGTCCAGAATGTGGGGTTACCTAGGGCTATAGGAAGGAAGGATGGGTAAGAGAAGCCCTGACATTCTAGATTGCTGCTGTGAGGACTGCTCGTAGTTATCCTGTAAAATGATCAGCGGCTGCAGGCACCAGGCCCACATCCCCCACACTAGTAGTATCCCTAGTTGCATGGGAGAGAAAGGTGAAAAGAAGAGGAGGCAATAAGCGTTGTTAAAGAAGGTGTGCCAGTGCATTTTGAAAACATCAACCCCAGCTGGCTATCCACATCTGAATGTTTTCATTTATGACACTTCTAGGTTTTGAAAGACCACGGGCAGGACTTTCTTGTTGGCAACAATTTTAGCTGGGCAGATGTTCATCTTCTTGAAGCCATTTTAATGGTAGAAGAGAAGAAGTCAGATGTGCTGTCAGGCTTTCCTCAGTTACAGGTACCTTACACTAAAAATACGCTCATATGGCTGGAGATGTGATAAATTCTGTTGTGTGTAGCTAATTCCACAAAACAAGCATTTGTCACTCCTCTTTCATTGTACTCTTGCTCTTCTTGCTTTAGGAAGAACCTTGTAGTATGTTACATCCAGAAAATCTATTATTTTCTGGAGTAATCCCTGTACAGATCTGAAGAAATCCACCCCCCCCCTTTTTTTTTTGCCTCCTCTCACCAGTTCTGTGATACCTTTAAGCAGAAGGTGTTTTCTGGATCACAAGAAGTGATTTGAGTAAAGTACACATCTGAAACCACAGATAACTGTTTCCACTTCATCCCATATCAATACAATACAGAGGGCTGTTTTATTCCAGTTTAAAATAACAAGGTTGGAATGAGGGGGAGTAGAATTAGTCCATGGCTAAAACTATGTTTCCTGTCTTACCTCCACATACAACTTGTTAAAGGATGTTACACAAATCAGTAAAATTGTTTTTTCTTGTGTTACTTTCTGTTCTTTAAATATCATGTACTTACTGCTTACCTTCAGGCATTTAAAGCAAGGATAAGCAACATCCCCACAATCAAGAAATTTCTGCAGCCAGGAAGCCAGAGAAAACCTGTTCCTGATGATAAATACGTGGAGACTGTGAGGAGAGTTCTCCAGATGTATTACGACATAAAAGCAAATTAGTGTGCCTGGCTAAAACCACAGCTGTGCTCGGTTTAAGAGAACTATCGGATTGCACATGTACAATTATACTGCAGAGAGAAGGTGAAGGGGTGTTCGAAAGGTGTTTCAATGGGCAGTATCTCATGTTCTCTCATACAAAATACAGTAGGCAGGTATCTTTTATAGCACTTCACTCCTAGCCTATATTTTTCCTTTGTTCTTCTTGAGATTTTTCTGGTAATTTTAAGCAAGTGAAATGGCAGCAAGCATGCTGTCTTCCTGGAGACTTTTTGGAAGACTGAAAAAGAAAGAAATGTGAATTTCAGACTGACAGCTTCAGCGTGTTCTGCTACTTCTGAGAACTTTCTTCTGAGATCCAGATGAGATTTTTATATGATGATTCCTTCCAGTTCAGGCCTTTACTGTTTTTAGTATCACTGTAGGCAAGCAAAACAAGTATTTTTTAAAGAAAGTAGGAGGGAGGTGTTTCCCTTGCCAGTTCTGTTGGACATTACTGACTTGTCTGAAATGTCACCATTGTGTCTATATAACTAAACTGCACTTTTCTTTTATTATTGAATTAGGAAACAAATTGAGTGCCAAATGGCATTTTTGTGTAACTGCTGTATCTAGAGGATCTGTTCTAATCAAATAAACGTTTTATTTTTATGTGGTCATGCTGTTGTGTTGTGTCATGAATGAAAGTTAAGGCTTGCAAACTTAATTTTTACTTTTCTTGGAGCAAAAATTCTTTATACTGGATATGAAGGGGATCCTTGTTAACCCATATGCCTCATGCAAAGGCATTCCATTTGCATTTATAAACCAGAGGAGAGAGATGTGAAAGAGAGCTAGTAAACCATCACACAAACCTTGTATAGTTCCTGTCTAAGGTCTAATACCTGCCAAACTCAAAATGTTATTTCTTTTCCTTTTTTTTTTCAGCAGATGGTTTCAGCAGATGACTTGATAAAGGAATTTCAAATGTTTTTAATCACTTTGATAAGTGGCTCTTATGCTTTGAAAAGCTGCTCTGTAGGATGTTATCTTGGGGTTTCATATCTGTTATTTATAGTTCTATATTAATGATATAGTTTACAAGAAAAGACTTACGCTCAATCCCTAACGGCATTGTTTAATTCCTCTGTTAGCTATGGGTTGAGAAATAAGATGCTGCTGACCTTGAAATGCAGTGAGTACACTTCTCTGATATTTGATGAACGAGTTGCCCACTTGAGAGCTCGTCAGTCTCCCCAGCCTCAGCACCACTGAAGTTCTCAGCACTACAAATACTTTTCCCTCATTGCCAGGAATTCAAAGCTTATATACTGGCTTACCTGTCACTTGCCTTCCTAATGTCAGTTGCAATTACAGTTTAGTCCTTGGTTTAATCTCACGTCGGTTTAATATGAAAATTTGGAAAACCCTGTAGTTGTTGATCTTAAGTCACAGAACCACGGAAATTTTCAGAGTTGGAAGGGACCTCCAGAGATCACCTAGTCCAACTCCCCTGCTGACGCAGGAATGCCTACAGCACGTTACTCAGGACTGCATCCAGGCGGGCCTTGAAAATCTTCAGAGAAGGGGACTCCACAGCCTCCCCGGGCAGCCTCTTCCAGCGCCCTGTCACCCTCACCGTAGTTTGTTCTTGTGTTTGAATGGAACTTCCGATGTTCCACCTTGTGCACTCCCCCAGCCCTGGCCGGCTCCGTGGCGAGGCCTGCAGCGACCCGCCGTGCTCGCCCGCTGTCGCCGTGGTGACGCGCGCCGGCTGCCTGCCAACTCCGGCACCGCCCGTTTAGAACCGCCGCGGGCGGTGCCGGCTCCGCCCCCTGCCGCGTCCGCAGCCCGCCCTCGAGCTGCCGGTCCCGGCACGAGCTAGCCGCTGCTCCCGGCTTTGAAAAGCCCCAGGAAGAGCCTCTTGCCGGCCCGTTCGGCCTCGATCCCCCTCCCCGGTGCGGACATACCCGCGCTGGAGCCGGTCTCCCCGGCGAGTGACCGTTGGCGTGTTGACAGCACGTTTAGAACTGCCGCGGGCGGTGCCGGCTCCGCCCCTGCCGCCTCAGCAGCCCGCCCTCGAGCTGCCCGTCCCGGCACCAGCTAGCCGCTTCTCCCGGCTTCAACAGCCCCAGGAAGAGCCCCTTGCCGGCCCCCGCCGCCTCGGTCCCCCTCCCCAGCGCCGGCTTACCCGAACTGGAGCTGGTCGCCTTCGCCAAGTGAACTTTTTCTCCAGAACATGGGGAAAGTTGTGGTGTAATGCTGCGCAAACACATGTTCCCCAAGCAAAGATGCAGAAGATAGAGGAGGTGACGGTCTGCCAGGACTTGTCGGTGATAAGCGGAATCAGCGATGGCCGTGCCTTTTAGTAAATCGGGTGGCACGGTAGCAACGAATGTGAACAAAGACCAGTTGGTACAGAAACCTCGTCATCAACACCGGATGTGTTTGGGGACAGGGTTACTTCAGCCTAGCTCCCGGGTGGTTGTGTGGATGGAGTGCCATTTAAACGGCGTTTGATGCACTCTTAGCGCACATCTTTCAGTTTAATTTCATCCAGAAAGAATCCAGTTTGTACATTCCAAGATCACGTTGTGATGGCACCCAAAGCACAGTTAAAAAATTCATTTTAAAAACATACTTCTGTTCCAGCCCACTAATGTAGATGTACACTGTAATGATCAGGGTCTGGCCCAACTGACGGGTCATTTTCTGGTATTTCAGTAAATCATTGATGAGAACTTGTATTCTGTTTGGGTATTTTTTTATTTATCTTCTTGATTTGGTTTGCGAGGAAGACACCTAAATGTGTTTATATATAAGCTAGTGCGCACCTCTCCATGTAACGTCTACGGCCATTTTTGCTTATGCAGGGCTACATGGTGTGACACAGTGATGTGGGTTAACTCCATCTAAGGATGCAGCATTTCTTATTCGGATATTCCCACGCAGGTTTGTCAATTTAGTTTGTAGCCTGTACAGAGTGACAGGTCTATAGACTATTATCATGATCTTCCAAATTCTGGGCAAACTAGGGAGGAAATCAGCTTAGATCTAAGTCTTTTGTAAAAGATCCCTGTACTGAGTATCCTTGAGTCCTGGTACAGCTCTCTAGCAGTAATTATTTAGGTCTTTAGCTGACTTTGGTAATGCTTTTAAGACAGATCAGAGGACTTCATTCTGTTACCAGCCTTCAAGACAGCAGTAAGCAAAGAAGATACAGAGGCGTTTGCTGCCATTTCTCCTGTGTCTCTCAATGTTGCTGGGCCAATAATTCCTGGCTCAAAATTAGTTAAGAACACACGATAACCTCAGGAATTGTTTCACTCTTAACTGTCTCAAAGCACTTAGGTGTTAGACAGGCAGTTTTGATGTATTTTCCAAGAAGGACTTGGGTTTGTCTTCAACCCTTGCTCTGGTAAGACCTTTTTATGTACAAATCAGCCTGCAGCATCATTCTGATAGCCAGGCACAAGTTACGCTTAGTGGGAGTAAGGGTTGTGGTCCTACACAACTTGTTTTAGTTTAGAACACTCGCTGTAATGGAATTGTAAGTTCATTCCCATTGAAAGCACTGGGAAAATTCTCATTGATTTAATAGTTAGTCCAGGATATAGGATTCAGTACAAGTTACGGTTTCTGGTGACCATATGGGATCTTTATAGATTACTCTGCATTGTGTTTGCTTATATTTTGGTAGGTTGCAGTTAATTCCAATGGAACTTTAGTATTTGGGTGAGCACCTCTGAAGGTGCAAAAGAAGTGCCAGCTATTCATAGGGATTTTGCAGATCCCCTGCATGCTTCTTGTGGCACATCTTCATACATGAGTATAGCAACACTAACTGAAAAAAAGCAAGATGCCAAATTCAGGCAAAACTAGTTGGACCAACTGACCGGAGGGTTCCTAACACTGCCTACAGCAGGCATTGCCAGAGAGATACAAAATCCCCTGCAAGGGCTATACTTCATTTCTGATGTCTTTACTGGGTACCCTATTCATAGTGAAAAGTTCAGGCTGTGGTTTTACAGCCAACTCTCTCACCAAAAAAGATGGGCCTCCCTTGCCTACAGCATGTCCTTCTCTGTTTTTCTTGTCCCACTATTTACAACATAAGCTGAACCAGTTGAAAACTCTAGACTTTCTATTTTAAGGGTGATTTTTTACTGGCTCAGACAATTATTCACAGAGTCATAGATTGCTGGTGCCAGCACAAGTCAGGCAGTAAGAACAGGTGGCTGCGAGGCACAGAGGAGGTATGACCACTTTCTTAATTGCACTCTTTTCAGTTGTGTGGATCAGCTTAAGCATTTGTAAAACTACTGCCAAAACATACTGGACATGTGAGTACGGCAATTAACATACTCTTAGAAAATAACTTTTTATAAGTGATTTTCACTTAGCGAATCACTGTCCTGATCTCCGAGAGGATCATCACTATGCTTCCTATACAATGCAGCTATCACTTTGGCACATAAATGCATGATTTAAAAAAAATGTATCTTAAGGTAAGAATTTTTTGGTTTTACCTCCATAACAATCACCTTTCAACACCAAAATGTCTTTGTTCCTGGCCCATGTCTAACAGCACGCTCTGTCTCTATTCCCAGTGTTTAGGGCCATGGGAAAGGTGGCTGCAGCCTGAGCTCATCTTTCCTGACTCACTTACCTTGTTACCTTTCTGGTTCAAAGGAGAATTTCTGGAAAGCAGAGACCAGTCTAGGAAGTTACTGCAAGGTAAGATGTTTGACAGTCTTGAATGACTTCTACCAGCTTTTGTTACCTCCTGTACTACCATGCAAACCAGTCTCCAGTCTTCCCAGCCTGAGGGAATATTAGCTCGAAACGATCGAAGGAGTGTGCATTTAGTGCTTAGGCTCTGGCTGCTAGCTGCCGTCTCATTCCTTCTGTCAGTAGTTGTGGTGGGGTGGCCTTGGCTGGCTGCCAGACGCCCACCCAGCCGCTCTCTCTCTGTCCCCCTCAACAGGATGGGAAGAGAAAATAAGATGAAAAAGCTTGTGGACTGAGATAAAAACAGGGAGATCACTTACCAGTTACCATCATAGGCAAAATAGACTTGATTTCAGGAAAATTAATTTTAATTTATTGCCAATTAATATGGAGTTGGATGGTGAAAAACAAAGACAAAAACTTAAAACACCTTCCTAAACACCATGAAGATGATCAGAGGGTTAAAGCACCCCTCTTCTGAGGACAGGCTGAGAGAGTTGGGGTTGTTCAGCCCGGAGAAGAGAAGGCTCCAGGGACACCTTATAGCAGCCTTCCAGTACTTAAAGGGGGCCCACAAAAAAGCTGGAGAGGGACTTTTTACAAGGGCAGGTAGTGATAGGATGGGGGGTAATGGCTACAAACTGGAAGAGGGTAGATGTAGATTAGACCTCAGGAAGAAATGTTTCACTCTGAGGGTGGTGAGGCACCGGAACAGGTTGCCCAGGGAAGTTGTGGAGGCCCCATCCCTGGAAGTGTTCAAGGCCAGGTTGGATGGGACTTTGAGCAACCAGGTCTAGTGGGAGGTGTTCCTTGCCCATGGCAGGGGGGTTGGAACTAGATGATCTTTAAGGTCGCTTCCAACCTAAACCATTCTATGATTCTATGATTCCTCCCACTTCTCTTCTTCCCAGGCTCATCTTCCCTCCTTTGTTCTGGACTCCCCTACCTCTTCCCTGCCTTCTCTTCTTGGTGTTCACAGGGCTGTTTCTCACACTGTTTTTCCTTCACACTCCACCGTACACTGTTTCAGCCCTTCTTAAATGTATTTGCCTCGAGGTGCCACTACTGTGGCTGCGGGGCCTAGCCATGCCCTGCACGGGGTCGGTCGGAGCAATCTGGAACCATCTAGAACCGGCAGTGTTTGGTCCGGGGCAGCCCCGGCCTCTCCTCACAGAGGCCACTCCGCAGCCCCCACCGCCAGCACTGTGTGCCTGCACCCCATATATCAGTATCTGTTTTTTATGTGGTACAAATAAGCTTGCCCCTTGGCTGGTTTCCAAACAGGCCATGGGGATTATTGGGACCTGCTGGTGGCCTTGGAGCTAGCGCTCCTGTGCGGTGGCCACTGCTTTGAGGTTCACGAGGGGGAAGTTTGCATTTCAGAGGAGGTGCTGGACATCAGGTCCCTGCCTGGGCAGTGCTGGTGCAGAGGTGTCCTCGGCAGGTTGCTGGGAGGCTGCACTCAGCACCCAAAATTCAGAGTTGTGTTAAACCCCAATCTTGCTCCTAGGAAAGGCTCTTCTATATCCTGCTTGCGGTGGGGGGAAATTTCAGCTGTAGACAACTACTACGGGTGTCTCTCAGCTCCATTTCAAAAATGCAAGAGCTGTGGGCATTGAATTAAACTGATGTTACTTTTTTCTGTCCACAGATGGAGCCCTGCTCTTTCAGCAAGTGCCCATGGTGGGGACTGGTGGGATGAAGATGGTGCCAGAGCCATCCTCAGCCATACAGCCCAAAAAGTACAACCTCTGTGGGAAGGACCTGAAGTACAGAGCCTGGTACAGTAACTTTAAACCTCTAAACACTAGATGCCTGCTTTTGAACTATGACTACTTTTGTAGTCAATGGAAAGAAATAAATATCACCAGATGGCAGTTTACCTGTAAGGCATGGTTAACCTCTTAGCATATGACTGGAAGCACGTCTGCAAGCCACCTAAGAGTGCAGGGCAGAGATCAGGCACATATGTATGCATCTCCAGCAGCTCCTTCCAGGCTTTGACCTCTAAAACTTTCTTTGTTGGAATTTCTCATGCTGCAGTATCTGCCTGTTGCTTCTCCTCCTTTCACTATGCTCCTCTGAGGACAGTCTGGTCCTGGTCCCTCTCTAACGACATACTAGGTAGGTGAAGACAGCAATTTTAGATCCTTGGCACTTTGCTATTTAACGTTTTTATCAAGGGGCTAAAAGAAAAATTAGCACAGTTCACAGAAGATAAAAAAATAAAGTGACAATAGGGAGGAAAGGTGAAATTCAGTGATCTGAACTGGGAATGAATAAACAAGATGCATTTAATGTAGCTAAATTCAGTTTACCTAAATTCCCACTGATGTGAGAAGCAGGAACTCAGAGGAGGAGAAGCTGAAGGACATGGTAGATAATCAGCCATATACCAGCTCCCAATGTGGCACTGGCATCCAAGAAAGCTAATGTGACCTTGGCGTAGAGTGGAAATTTTCAAATAGCATGGTTTTATAATTCCATGTGGAACTCTGACATGGACCCATGAAGTATCTAGCTATAGGCATCACTTCTTAATCCTAATGCAGAACTGGGGACAATTCTCTGGTAATGCTGCAGGTTCCAATTTGTTTATGTTGCTTGCCCTACAACTACTACTTTCCATTTCAGGCCAATTTCTACACTGCAGCAGAACCGTTTAATCTCATACCTGGAAAGACGGAATGGAAATGTTATCCTGTCTGGCAAGAGAAAAAGAGCTTCACCTCATGCTTCAGCCTTAGATGCCATAGCTTAACACATATGACCTCAGCTCTGCCGGCCTACTTGAATACCCATCAGTTCAAGCAGAGATCATCCCTCCACTCTCTTTCTCAGGGAAGTAACTACCTTATTTAACTCTTGCAGAGTAAAATTCAGCAGACAGTTTTGCTGTAGGAGAGCTTTACTCAAAGGATGATCTGGGAGAGAACTGTTTGTTCTGGATTCCTTTGAAAACCTGCTTTGAACAATTATGTCTGAGAAAGTTTCTCTAAGAAGAGGTTGCACAGAGACAGCTTTGAGATGAACAGCATTACTCTCACGCTTTGCAGAGTATCTCTTTGTTTAAGTGCTCACAAACAAAGTATGCCCACACAACAAAACAGAGATGTAACTGGAGTGTGTGTATCTTAACCTTAATTAAACAAGCACACTGTTTATTTTTCTAGTGCCATGGTACTTTCTTGATAATAGTAACAGGTGCTAATACAAAGCAGTGCAGGGTTGAGGATGGACAACATACATCTCCAGGATCCAGAGGTCATTTTTACCCTACAAAAGGGACGGAATAAGACTTCACTAGTTGGATAGCATCCTGGTTCTTGAAGCAAGAGGGATGCCTCTTCAAGCCAGTCTACTGAATACAGATGTATAGGTTTGGGCTCTGAAGATTGATCTGTCTTTTCCGCTCCTTCCTGTGTAGAAGATTAGGAATCTTCACATTTCAGCAGTGAAACATAGCTCCATCAACACTTTTCTAACATGAGTGTATTTACTGTATTTTACTTATTATAACATTATTACCATGTACATAAAGACCATACACAGTTTCAGCATGGGTCTCAAGCACACCAAAGCCTTCTTTCAATATTCCTGCTATGGCAAGAGCAGTTCAGTTCTATGTATACATGTGTGCAATTTAACCTCCCACTGCACAGGCTGATGAAAAGAGGCTTATGTATGTATGTGTAAGTGAGATGTTGCCTTTGTGAGGTGACCACGGAGATCTATAGTGCTGCGAACTAGCTGGGCAAGATGAGCCAGATTCCTGTTCCATTACCAAACTTGCAATCCCTTGAGAACAAGGGAACAAAAGCAAGTGGAGGTTTGTGTCTGACCCAGTGCACATATGACTAACCACCTATTCCCCCCCACACTGTCAATATATCTTATACTATACCTACAGTTTCTTCTGATCATTTTTTCTTTGTAGTTTTTATGGAAATGTACATGTGCAATTTATAAAACTGTCTAGAGATGCAGAAACAAACCTGAAATGTAGGTTTAGGTCATTAATATCTCCATCAACTCTGTACTGGAGCAAAACTGAGAAAAGTCATTATTTTAATTTCTGTAAACCTTTTTCCTCTTGAATCAAGTTAGTTACAATCTTTTGTGTCTGTCAACATTCTGTCGGCAGAAGTCCAGCAACTGATTGAAGCTATCCTGATGGTAGGAGAGAAAGTGCCCTCCATTCTCTTCAAGTTTCCTTTTCTGCAGGTAATTTCTGCAGGTAGTACACACATATTCATTCAAAGTTTTGAGGAAGACAAGTTAAAATGCTTAGCAGTTTCTTGCACTCTTACAGAATGCAGAAGTAATCAAGTGAGTATCAGGAAATGTGGCCACCAAAGTAAAATACAAATAATAGAAAATGAAAAAGCAGACCTGAGAAATGCATGTAAGAAGTGAATTACAGTCTAATTTGTTTAAAAAAAAATAGATAAATTATTTTTTATGCATGTGGTTCCAGTAAGAGAGACAGAGAAGGATTTTCATCTCCCCTATAACAGAAGTGGGATAAGACACTCAGTGAAATTAAAAGCAGCAAAATACAATCAATGGCAACATTTTCATACAAAGATGGTGGAAGTCATTGTTAGAGGATGTCGTTGAGGCCAGGAATTTTAAAGGACTAAAGTGATATCAAGGGTGAGATAACAGGTGCTGTGAAATCTTGACAGACATTAAACATTCAGGGGTTAAGCATCTCTCTGCTGCTGAAAGATCGAATTGTGAAGGCAGATTATCCCATTGCATAGTTTTATACCTTGCCTTGTAGACTTGTACCGTCTGACTTGCACCTACTTTTCTCTGAGGTTGTACCATCTGCTCCTGGGAAACTGCCCCATCCCTCTTCATCAGCCCTGAGCCACCATCTGATGAAACTGATTTCACAGGCTTGGGTTGGCTTGTCATTAGAACTTTTCCCACCCCTATTCTTAGAAGTTGCATTGTTTTCAATTTTTGCCTTTTAAAGCAAGAGTGAGCAACATTGCCACAAATAAGGAGTTCCTCCAGCCTGGCAGCCAATGAAAGCCACCACCAGATGAAGAAGCTATAGCATCAACAAACAGATTTTTTACCAGGAAATGAAGCCAGGTTCCATCTGCTGTAATTTTTCAACCCCTTTTCCTACTTAAACCTTGATTTTTGTTTTTCTAGATTTGTACAGTCTTGCACATGCAACACAAACAAATGAATCTCATGCTGAAAATGTTATTAGAGAGCAAGCCAAGTTACATTTCACAAACTGCTGTTATCTGCAGAAAAGGTAAATGCAGAGTTGAATGTCATTAAATGTCATTAATACTCATAAATGTCATTAAAACCCATAAATTTTGTAATTTAGAACATGCTACCAAACAGTGAATAAAGAGTATCTTAAAAGTGGGATAGTTCTAGATTGTATAAATAATGTGTCACTGAGCTTGTTTCATTGAATCTTTTTATGCTGACAGATCTGTGTAAGAGGATTTAAGGGAAGAAGAGAATATTTGCCTTTGAAGATAAAGTAATGCTGAAATCTGTTTTAGGGTTACGGGGTCTTATGAAAATTCTGATGAACTCCAGGGAAACATGAACTTCAGTGAAAACAAAACTGTTTTATAAGAGAACAAATGGACTTGTGGTCAATAAAACCTATTTCTCCTTGTCTGAGAAGTATAAATAAATCTGGTTTTATTAGAAAAATGGACCAAAACAAACAGAAAATGTTTTACAGTCTGAGATGCTTTTCTTCTTTACACCCTCTTTTGAAAATAAAAAGATTCTTTTAAACCTAAGCTTAGCTTATTATCAGTTTTAGTTGTAACAATGTGCATAAACTCAGTCTTAGAAAGTATGACAGCACACACCAGAGACCAAATAGAGGAAACATACACTTACACAAGTTTCTGTGAAAATATGAAGTCATTATAATACTGGACTTATTTAAGATAAATATTTCACAATTAAATTTGTACTACTAAGGTTATTTTTCAGTTGGCTTTGAAGCCTTCTTGGGCCTATATAAATATGCCTTTTGACCATGTTGAGATACTTAGATCAATAAAGACTAAACAATCCAAATAATAACAGTCTCTAAACTGGCTTTTCGTTTAAGCTCTCCTCGCCAGCAGCACAATGTGTGTAAATCAGAATTAGGATTACTGTTTTCAGACTTTTCTGTGCCAGCGGTCCAGTAAATGCCAACCAGCTTACAAAATATGCATGAGGGTGAATACAGGCTTGGTTAACCTTGTTCTCCGGTGGCCAGTAAAGCTTTCAGGACAGAACCAAAGCAGTTGCTGAAGGTTTGCAGCAAGTTTAGGCTTGAGTGACACATGACTTGTTCTAACTATTCATGTGGACTCTAATTTTTTCTCACGGTGGTGGTGTCCTTCAGTTTAGGATCTTGATAAGCACACAGGGAGAATTCTTCTAACCTCCCCTGTTTAACTTTCTAGTGGCAGTTAGTTATACACCCTGTCCCCACCTCTGAGAGGACACTGCTGGAAGCTGGAATCAGGCATGGTCCCCCAAGCCAGCTGCTTAGTGGCTTGTGAAGACTGCAGGTAGGTACGTTACGAGAAGACTGCAGACTTGCCTAACCTACAGCACAATGCAGTGTGTCCACAAAGCACAGTGGGAACTTGGCATGCTAGGGCACGGTCTATGCACTATTTAAAATCTGCCTATGCCCAACCCAAGATCACTTAAGTGGTACCTGGGCTCCATGCCAGCTGCCTGAATACTCATGGGTGTGGCTTAACAAATTATTTATAAAAGAAACTTCATTTCTTTTCTACTCTAAACTAAACTAGAGGTTTACAGAACAGCTATTCAAGTTATAGATAACAGTAACCTCATTGATACAATACCTTTAGATGTCAAAGGAGCTTCACAATTACATTATGAAAGGCTGTGCTGGAAGCAAAATAAAAAGAGAACACGGGGGAAAGTCTTTCTGGCAAACGGGAATGTGTGGGAGGGGAACAACAGTCAAAGCTGGATGCGGCAGCATTTGAGACTGCAGAAAGGACAAGGAGACAATAGTTACTTGCATGCTCTTCTGTGGTCACTGTTCCTGAAGCAACTGTTGCACTCAGGGACATGTTGATATGAAAGACCTCAAAAGCAGGAATAGATAATCTTGATTCAATGCTGGGTTCTGTGAACAGATCTTCAGATTAGCTGTACTGACATCTGCTGCAGGGGTGCAAAGTGGTGCCCAACATCACATGTGGGTCTATGCTAGAGGTGAGAACCTGATCTTTGGCACCAAAATCCCATTTCCCATCTGCTATCCCATCCTTGTGTCTGTTCATATCCACTTTCAGTTTTGGTATTTTCACCTGAAATGTAGATAGCAAAGCTGAAGCAGTTACTTTTCGTGGAAACAGGGTAGAAAAATCATAGTTTATTTAATCTCTAACTCAGTATTAGCCACATACACTCAATTTCCAAAATTAATGCTATTGCCTTAAGACATGGGGCGAGTTGTAACATAAACTGCTCATCTATTTTTTATACCAAGTTATCACGAAGTAAGTTTGATACTGGCAAACTGTATTTCAAAGTAATTGAGCATCATTATCCCATACTTTGGGTATCTTTCTGTGCCATACAGCACTGAAAATAAAAACCTGGGTTACTGTTAAATAGCGAAATAAGCCTAGAAACTTCAGTGGTTAGTCTTTAAATGGTTTCTATTACCCTAAATATGACCCAGAAAAACCTATAATTTTCTCAGTGTTTTAAAGTGTCTCGCCCTTGTATTTGGGTAAAACGCCCCAATAATTTCAAGAAAGCAATTTGAATAGATGGCTACCATAGAAACTATGAGGCTACCCACATGGTATACTCAAATCAGCAAAGTGAAAGAGAGTCTCTGCCTTTGATGGCAATTTTCAGAGACCTACGTCTTTAAGCTGGGTAGAGCCAGCTTAACAGCAATGGGAGATTTTCTCTCTAATTGGGTAAGGCTGGAAACTCCCCTGAGCTCCAAAGTTTAAACACCACGGGGGAACCTGTGTGTGCTGAGTGGAGGCTGAGTTAAGGTCAGGAGGTAAGTACTAACTTACAAATTCCTTTTTCTTAAAGTGTTTGGGTGACTACTTATAGCAAAGCTACTTCCAGGTTTATTAGGGCACTTGCTGGGGTAATGTAAATTCTCTGCTCTCTTTAGTTCATGTGCCAGGTAGACTAAGCGTGGCTCGATAGTTATTTACCACCTGGAAGCTGCAGGAGAGAGAAAGCGAGAGAATAGATGTTTTTTAACCAGGGAATTAATCCTGTGGTGCAGCTCAGAGCTAAGTGAGGCAGCTGTGAAACCACTGAGAGGACAAAGTGTGGGAAGGCAAAGGTGGGTGGGAGAATGCAGTACAAGCCTCTGGCACCATAGTGGTTTCTTCTGGGTTTGAGCAGGAAAGCTGGCCCATTTGGTGTGCTGGACTCTGCTTCCAGCTCTGGGGCTAAAGGGCACTTCACACTGAATGCAGATTATGCTGTTTCTGAAAGACCATCCCCTCTTACATCAGTTCTTACACTGCTGACAAGCATCCTCAGAGAAATTGAGGACAGGCATGTCATTAAGGCTCACTAGGAAATAGGATGGAAATATGGAGTTTAGACAAAAGCAGTAAAAACATTTGTATATAGACAAGTTTTATGTTGAGGTCGTTGCTAAATGTTAATAAAGGCTAAAGGTAGTGCACACAAGATGCGGTTACTTATTTGGCTGCAGCATAAATTTCTGGTGTGAACCAATTCTTCAGCAGTGTCTGGGCTGGTGCAGCAGTCCAGAAATGCCCTGGATCGTGATGCATTTTTGCTATGGCAATCAGGTATTGCTTAGGTAAAATAGAAAAGTTTTCCATATCTGCTCTCCGTATTCCCTAGGAGTCTTTGACCACTTCATACCTTTTGCAAGAGTCCATTTCTTCAAGCAGGAACAGTCAAATGTATCTTTTCAGGAGCAACACCAGGTCAGCCCCTTGGACTGCTTGCAAGCCCAGTGGTTCATACGGCTGTCATGGTGTGGCTTTAGCAGCAATGTCTGTTAGACTGTTTCTGTCTCTTCTTTCGTCCTTCTGCTGGCATGGGCTGGCTGATGAATGATAGCCAGTTTCTCTGGCAATTGTATAGCTTTTAACAGTTCAGTAACTTGTGGAGCATTTGATATTTTACTTCCACTAGAAGTTAGAAACCAACGCAGCTTCCGTAACTGCCCAGTAGCATGGCATACTCCAAATGCGTATTGACAATCAGCATAAATATTTACAGTCTTTTCTTTGGCCAGCTGATAGACCTTTGTTAATGCAATTAATTCGGCTGCTTGTGCACTCAGCTTCGAACTGAGTGGTGAAGCCTCCGCTACTTCATTCACAGTAGTTATTGAATAACCCGTAAGCCAGTTGCTGCTCAGATAATATGAGGACCTGCCAACAAATAGTTCCAGATTGGGATTTAGAAATGGCATGTCTGTTAAATCTTCTTGAGTCTTTTCAGCTTCACGGGTGGTTACTACACGGTCGTAATGTGGAGTTCCTTCTCCTGGTGGAGGGAGTAGAGTAGCAGGGTTCAGCGTGTTAGTTACCATCCCAGAGGCTATTCCCTGCCCTTCTTGTACAAACGAGGTAAATGCTTTACTGTAGTCTAGCAGCCCCAGGGCAGGTGCAGCTTGCTTCAAAAGCCTGAATGTCTTTACCTTGTCTGTTGCCCAGTGAATGGGTTCTCCAGCATCTTGAGCAATATTTGGTATCGGGGGTTTTGCCATTTTCTCAAAAGCAGCTATCCAGGGGTGGCAGAATCCTACAGCTCCTTAAAAAGGCTTGCATTTGTTTTAGTAACTGGTCAGGGAAGGTTTTGAATGGGTTTAATATGGTTTTCAGATAGACACTGCTTTTCTTGTTGGAGAATGTAACCCAGATATTCCATACTTCTCTTTAAAAAAAAAAAATAAATAAAAAAAATAAAAAAACCTGTAACTTACGTGGAGAGGCCTGATGGCCCTTTTCAGCTAAGGCAAACAGTAAGGAATGGGTGTCAGCTATACAAGATTCCTTGGCTACTAATAAATCACCAATATATTGTGTCAGAAACAGATAAATTTTTTTTTAAACACAACATCCTGCAAATCTTTCACTAAAATTTTATAAGTCAAGGGTTGTATCTGCCCACCTTTAAGGAATCTCAAGTGTCAGCAGACCCATAGGAGTGGGCAAGACTCAGACCCAGGCACTGAAATTTAGCTGTCTGTATGTGAGCTCCATGTGTCAGGTCCCTGTACAGTCAATGGAGGTGCGTTCAGTGGATCTAAAGTTTGAGGAGACTTTACCAAAAACCAAGTTTTTTTTTTTTTTCTGTGTCAGAAGCTTAAGACAATTAAAATCCACTTACAGCTGACAGAATTATTCTTAATTTTTAAAAAAATGAAGCTGATGACAGGTTTTTATTCTCCATTTGTCATTGTTCTTCTCACATAATTTAATGCCATATAGAATTTCTTGTTCATGTAAAATGATACCTAAGGCTCTTCACTCCCTCTGCTTTTGTTCTGCAAACAATAGATAAATTTTTGAAGAGGATTAAGCTTCACATTCTTGGTATTGCAGTCTTTGGCTTTTTTAGTTAAAGGAAAAGTCTTATTTACTGTAAGTTTCTGCACATTACAAGTTGGGGTGATGTGTGTTGAAATGATACAGATGCAATGTATCTGAGAAGTATGATAATGAAAGAGGCACTAGTTAGCTGTTGTGAATTACGTAGATAAGCTGCACTGCCATACAGTGAAAGCCAGTCACACAACGTGCAGAAACTAATAACACTACTGTCTTAGAGGCAAAACATTGTAATTAGCAACGACTATTTGCACTTTAAAACTGGAGGTGATAATTTTTTCCTTTATGTGTATTTGGATTATATTGTTTAAATTACTAAAAATATCCCTATTTATTGTAGTAACATGACTCGGTTCTTGCCAGAATTGCTCAAGGGAGAACTCTCAGTGTGCTTGTTCTTTAAAATCAAGTTTTGGCAAAATATGTTCCAAATGTACTTTATTTTAAGGACACTTACAAAAGCACTGTGCCTTGAAAACACATCACTAGAGCGTAGTGAACCTGATTCAAATGGGAAATGTCATGTGGATGCAAAGTGTGACAGACATAATGTTGCAGCTCTGGCTTTTAACTCTGAGAAAACTGGGGTTGTCTGTAAAATTATTTTTTAAATCAGGAACTGTGTGCTGGTTTCTGAGCCATTAGGACATGATTAGGATACTCATTTTTAAGTTTTTTTTTCTGCCAATCATTGGTGTATGATCCTACCATCTTTGTGAAGGGGGATGCTAAGTCCCATTTTATTTTTTTTAACAATTAGGGCAATGAAGCACAGAGAAATTAAGACCTGAATTTGCAAACACTTAGACTCAAGTGTCAGCACAAATAATCCAGCTGGTTGTCCCTACGTATGAAACATCTCAATACAGATGTGCTGCCTCTGGCACGCACTCTGTTGCTCACGGTGCAGAGGGGCTGTTACAGCAAGCTTCAGCCAGTCTCCGATGCGTCAGTCCCCTGGGCACACAGGTCCCCGGTGCTCTGGGGGATACTTCTGGGGCCACCTGAAGCCAATGCAGCTAGGTTCCAGGTCTGGCTTTGAGGGACACTTCGAGGCTGCCATAAGCAGCAAGGAAACAGGCTGTAGCCATTCAATAGGACTGCCAAGGAAGCTCAGCCTGTTTCATGGAATAAAGGGAAGATTAACAATTCATTTGCCCCTGCTTGAGGAAAGAAGTGGACGGCAGTTGAAGCTGCAAAATGCACTCCAACATCTGGCAAACAAAGCTAGGCAAAGTTCAGCCGACCAGTAAAACATGTTTTCCTTTTCCTCTTTTCATCTTTCCAATGAGGATGACAGCAATGAAAGGTGGGTGAGTAACTTCCCTGAGGATGTGGTAGGCTTTTTCAGTGGTTTTGTACAACTGTTTTAAAATGCAGCAAGGCTCCCCCTGTAACTCGGGATTCATACCACTTGTTTAAACATGTCTGTGTTTGTATAATCATAACAAATCTCCCTAATAGCACTGGGGAGGGCTTCACTGATCTGCACATCTTTCCTTTCCTAGCACAGGCTGTGTGGTGTCACTGGTCTGTCTCTCATTTTATGTTTTAAACTAGATGAAGTTTAAACTTCAACAGGCATAGTGAGAATAAAAGTGTCTCTCTCCCCCCCTTCAAAATCACGGTACTTATACCAGTTTTATGACACTGTTTTCTGCTTAATATTTTTCAGGGAACCAGGAGCTCGGAAGCATGTCGGGGAAGCCCAGGCTTACCTACCTTAATGGGAGGGGGCGAATGGAGCCTGTACGGTGGCTGTTGGCAGCAGCTGGCGTGGAGGTTAGTCAACACTTGGTACAGTGTTCCAGACTGGTGTTTTCAACTGGCCTCAGTAAGGAACACTTTAACATGCACGTGGAGGATAAACGGCTACAGTGGTGGCACTGCATGTTTGTAACTACGTTGCTTCGTGGTTAGTATTTGGGATGCAAACGCAGTGGAGCTTGGAGTTTTTATTAGAGATCATATCAGTCCCCTGAAGTAATTAATCATCATGAGTCAAAATGGGGATTTAATTAAAGGCCCTTAATTAATCTGAGTTTTCCAGCTGTACAAAACCACCTTAACTCAGTCTTACTTACTTTGCCCTTACAATGTGAATAAACAAGAGTGCTGTTGACTTACATGCCCTGGGGAGGGGTTAGAAATAGCTGATTTACCTTGTGCTTCCCTTTGCACTAGCGGCAACCTGTCTTCCTCCTGTAGATGTCTGTACTTTGTTTCTACTCGCACTTAGGTTATTTCTGAATCAGTGCCTTGAGGCAGAAGTGGCCAGGCCCTTCTGCTCCTCCCCAGCTGTGAGAATGCGTGGGTGATCCTCAGGACATCTGCAGCCAAACAGCGCAGTTGAAGATCCAGCCCACTATTTTTTGCTTGGTTCGGTTGTTTTGCACGTGGTTATGCACAGTCACTTACAGAAGAAAAATGTTCACATACAGCAGTGTAACACTATTCTCTCTTCCAGTTTGAAGAAATTTTTCTGGAAACAAGACAGCAGTATGAAAAGTTAATCAAAGGTAAGAATCCCAACACCTGAGGCTTAGTCCCTCAAAAATTTGCTCCAATTTAGCTAAATTTGTGGTTTAAAATTAGTTTATTTAAACCAGTGCAAACTTCTAGGTGCACATCTAGAATACTGAAATACTGGTTTTGAGTAACCTGTTCTTTCCAGTACCAAACAACTCCTATAAGCTAAAAGCCATAGCTTCTGGTTCTTGTAGTACATTAAACAGGGGTAGCAAACAGTCCTATTTAATGCAACTTAATTATCTATGCTGTTGAACTGTTAGTGTGGTTCCTGGTACATTTTTGGTACAGGGCAAATCACACTCCCCAAAACAATTCCTAGGCATCATTTGGAAGCTGTCCTAGGCCAAGGGCCATTTCCAAGATGTCATTTCGATGTGACCACCGTGCTCTACAGGCAGAGAGACCTGAATAGAGTGCATGTGGCCAGTCTGTGCCAGCTGGCCTGAGCTTTTGTTGAGTTGACTAGTACAGATATACCTGTATGGTGTTCTGAACCTCAGTGAGATAAGCCTCTAAATGAAAGGCTGGCATGGCACCAAAATCGCCAGGAAAGCAAGTTTTCCTTTGCTAGGCTCTGTGAACACACTAGTGACAGTCCTAAGCAGGATAAGCCTGAGCTGTGAAAATTCCCCCAGTTAAAAAACAGGGAGCCAGCGGGGAGACCTGCAGAAAGTCTGACATGGTCCAAGCAGCAAGCCACAAAGGCTTCATGTCAACCTTGGGAGTGAGACCAGATCCCAAACACCAGTGCATAAACCCAGCCATTGTCCTTGATATTTGGCCAGATGAAATCCAGCAGTGAACCCTTCTCCAACCACCTTGGAAGGAGAAGACCTTGCTGCCAGGGTGGGGAAGGAGTTGGGACTGTGAGGAGCACTGAAGAGTGCACCTGCCCTGCAGTTTACCTGCTGCCCAAGACGTCTAAGAGAAACCTCACAGCAGGCTGAGCTTGCCAGGACGTACTAGGAGCCTTGGAAGAGGACTTGGCTATGTTCAGAAAGGAAAAGCTGTGTTTAAATAAATTCTCATGGGAAAGCTAAAATGAACAAAAATAAAAAAAGAAGTGGTGTCAAGAAGATCACAATTAAATTTGCAGGTCCAGCTGGCTGGGAATCTGACAATGTCAGAGGGCAATGCAGTGTAAAGACACCAGTTGTAGCTCTAAATATAATAGCTCAGGTACTGAAAGCCCAAATCTGAATTTGCTTCAAAATACTATTTAATCCAGAGTGGTACAATCCTGGGTATAGTGTCCAAGCTTATCCAGAGAGAAGAATTAAATGATGATGAAAAGGATAAGGAAGTTTTATAAAGAAGATCAAGGGCTCTTCTGTATATATATTGAGCTTAAGAGGGTGAGAACACAAAGAAAAAGGTGGGGTTTAATACAATGGGTTGAAGAAAGACAAATTTGTTAGTCATCCTGATAAAGGCACTTCTGGAATGCTGCCAGTTGTGCAGGGCAGAACTGAACACAAATAATCCCACGTTACCTCTCCCTCTAATTTTTTTTTTTCCCTACCAACATGCTTTTTGCTAGGGTATCCTGTGTTTAGACACCACATTGTTAGAATGGTCCAGGTGTGACTTTGACTCGTGCCAGCTGATGTTCTAAGCAATGCTCCAGCAGTGTCCAGGGGGAAGCCTGGGCCCCGTGGGGTCTGTTCCCAACTTACAGACAGACAGCTGTTTTGGAGACCGAGAGAGTTAAACAGCATTGGCCTGGCCAGACCTGTACCTGTTGGCCTGAGAGATGACTCTTTTGGCTCAATCTGTCCAGCCACAGGTTGCCCAAGTTAGTACCTGGATACAGAACTGTAGAATCACCTAGGCTGGAAGAGACCTTTAAACAGCAGACCTATCAACAAGATCTGCCGGTCAGTGACAAATGGTAGGTCCAGATTATTGTTTTTTTAATGTATGCTCCACAGACCACCTTCTGACAGCACCATCCAATCCACATATCAACTGGCAAACTGCTTTTAATATATATTCTCTGCAGCAATTATGTGAAGTGGTTCTCACTGCAAAGCAGGAGAAGCAGTCCGCTACTGGCCATAAGAGAGAAATCCCTCTTTTCTGTAGATGAGAAACAAACCGTGCATTCAGTTCACTCACATTTGCTGCATCACTTTTTGTCAAGGGCCAGAAAGTCAGATTTTATTTCTCACTTCACATCTTTCTGCTGAAAAATATCCTTGCAGAGCTGTTAGTTTTCCCATTCTACTGTGTTTCTGCTAGATAGATACCAATTAATGTTTCTTCCTTAAGCTGCAGAGGTGTGTTCTGGAAAGACGTGAAGACACACGATCTTTCTGTGAATGTTTACAAGAAACAAACACAGGCAATTTGTTGCTGCAGAGAAAACTACTCTGAATTTAAACTGTAAATTAATAGTATAGAATGAATGAAGAATGTTTATTAATTCTAGACTAGCAAAGTATTTTAATAGCTCTGTGGAGAAAAAAGCACAGACGTGCCTGTTAAAGTGAACCCTTATACCTGAATGAAGGATGCACTCAACGGGCTAAAATTGAGCAATTAAAATAAATGATTAACTTTGAGCAATTCAAAGTGGCAGCTGCCTAGCTGGATTTGGAGTTTTGCTGTGATTTTAACAGAGTGGGATTGTTCTCTGGATGCCCTTAATGTGTAAATGGAGGAGGGAGTATCTCCAAAGACAGTGAATTAGACCAGCAGAAAACTGGTCTAGAAAAGCGTGACTTTGCTATGCTGAATCTCTGTGTCAGCTTAGCGCTCAGAGCTGCCTCGCTGAAGGCTCAGACAAATGCTCCTACCAGCACCGGGAGCAAATGGGACTACAGAGACATATCTAAATAGGCTTAAACTGTTGTGGAACGACACCGAGGATAGGCCTGTAATAAAAATCTACGGGGACTCTCAAGCTCTCGTCCCTTGAGTGACTGTGTAAAACTTCCTTAAGCAGCAACTGCTGTCCCAGTCCCGGCCTCTAACTCTGTAGCTTCACGATGCTTAAAGTGGCCTGACCTCTTTAACCCAGTCGCTCAGTCTTGCTGTGGTACTACCCCTCTCATTCCTTCTACTCATGTGGGCACGTCCCTGACAGGGAACTGATCTGCATTCAAAATAACTGTTTGGTTTTGTTGGGTTTTTCCGAGTTCTGATTTAACACAGATCTTTGTTCTCCTCTGATCCCTTAGGCTGAAAGTGCTGGTTCAGGCTTCTCCTGCCAGCATGAGGCAGGGTCCAGAAGTGCACAGGAGCAGGCGGTGCCAGCTCCCGTCAGCCAGCGAAGGTCTGGCGATGCGGTAAAGCAAGGGGCCCAGCTGCACTGTGATGACCTAGCTACAAAAGTGTGATGCAGGCTAGTCAATATGGGATCTTTCCCACAATGTTAGTTTACTGCATGGAGTTTTACAGTCAGGGCAAGATACCAGTGATCTCTTACGCTGCAAAAGAAATGTGCTGTCTCTCGCTCTCCTGTAAAGCTAGCAGTCTAGGAGGAACTAATAAGCTTTCCCTCAACTTTCCACCCTAGATGGAGTCCTGATGTTCCAGCAAGTGCCCCTGGTTGAGATCGATGGGATGAAGATGGTGCAGACCAGAGCCATCCTCAGCTACATAGCAGGGAAATACAATCTCTATGGGAAAGACTTGAAGGAGAGAGCCCTGTACTGTAACAACTCCTTTCGCTTAATAAGCAATCTGTTATTTGATAGCTGTATTACATTTAACAAATTCAATGCTGTAAATCCAGTAGAAAGGCATGAGAAAGGCTAACACAATAAAAAGCAAGGACTCTAGCCTTTGCTTAGGTTTTAACCACTGCTTCTGAAATACTGCTAAACAGAATTAGGCTTTTAGTCCTTTTAAAAAAATATTTAGCTTTAGTTTATGTTTAGTTTTGGCTGTGAAAATTTGCACTGTGGTGGTGATATGAAATTCCTATAAGGTGCTTTAGTTAATTGGAAAACAGATGAAATAACTCCTGTGCTCTTTTCTACTGTCTTCCCCCCACCAACAGGATTGACATGTATGTGGAAGGGATAACAGACCTGATGCAAATGATTTTGATGTTTCCTTTCTCTCCACCTGAGGCAAAGGACAAAAATATTGATTCCATTAAGGAGAGGGCAACTAACAGGTACTTCCCAGTCTTTGAAAAGGTAAGTGACAGTGAGGATGTGTCTATAGAACTTGTATTTACAATTATCAAAAAGCTTCCCCAAATTAAGAACATGTTTGTAGTGCAAGTCAGTCCCAAATCCTCAGCTTTCTTGGCTCTCAAAGAAGAAGAAATAAGCAGCATGTTTTCTGTATTTGTTGGCTTGTGTTGTCAGGGCTGTGGTATTTGAACATCTACAAAACTTCTTTACTTTGAGGGTGACAGAGCACTGGAACAGGCTGCCCAGGGAGGTTGTGGAGTCCCCTTCTCTGGAGATAATCAAAACCCGCCTGGATGCAGTCCTGAGTAATGTGCTCTAGGCAATCCTGCTTTAGCAGGGGAGTTGGACTAGGTGATCTCTAGAGGTCCCTTCCAACTCTGAAAATTCTGTGAAAGCAATATGTTCTCAGCTACACAGCAAAGCTTTTCACTAAAGTAAAAGCAAGCACGTATGATTTCTTTTTTCCTTGAGGGGATAGTTGCACACTTAAGTTTGTTTAGAGCACATCTCTCTGCTATACTTAATTTCAGTGGGAAGATTTTCATTAGAAGAATGTAAAAATCCCTTGCAAATAAATCAGGTAGAGAGATGAGGAGTACTTTAGTAAAATAACAGTCATAGATTTCTTCACATCCTGCTTTTGAAAACAACAAACCAAACCCAAATGACTCAGGTGTCTGGCAACATTTCTCTCTCTTGGAACGTTCATCTAGTTTTGATGGAAAACAATAGTAAAGGCTGAACATCCTAGAAGTTCTTATGACTATAATTTATTCCCAAAGGCAGGGATTTTCTTTTGTTAGCTATTGTAGTTCTGCACTTCTAAGTTTGCTTCCTGGTATCAATGTTGGACATAACTTTAAATGAAATATCTAAATGGCAATTTTATAAATTCTCCAAGTTACTCTTTAGTTTCTTCATTATCCCTATTTCTAATTCTGTTACTAGTCTGCTTAAGCATGTGGTTTTGTCCATATTCCCAGTGGTTTTCATCATTACTGAGTGACCAAAGTTTGTAGTCCGTGTACTACAAGAGTTCAGATTTTTTTAGGCTCACAGCTTCCAGCTGAAAACTCCACCCTGAAATTTCAGATGTAATCACTGTTCAGTTCTACAGCTGTGCTGTGAGGCTTAGCTGCCAGGCATCATATATCCCATTCTCATCTGCAGCCCACGTTCTCTTGTATTCTACAGGTTTTGAAACAACATGGCCAAGACTTTCTCGTGGGCAACAAATTCAGCTGGGCAGATGTTCAGCTAATTGAAGCCATTTTAGCAGTGGAGGAGAAAATACCCGCTGTGCTGTCAGGGTTTCCTCAGTTGCAGGTAATTTTATTATTGAGCATGCCTGTATTCAGGAGCTGGAGGGTGATCCTAAAGTGGTCATCTCTCCATGCTGTGTAAATCAGGAGTGTGGGCTCTTTGAGGAACCGTCACTATTGTATGTTTGCTTAACATCAGGCACAAGAGGGAATTGATTTAGTTGGTTTGTTGTAAGACGCTGCTCCTGATTAACCCCGTTCAGGTATGCCTGTCTCTTTTTGAGTGGTATATGCCTCCTCAATAGAAATAAATTTAATGTCATTCCAAGGGAATCACTGATCTAAGCTGCCCTCTTTTCATTTTCCTGATTCCTGCCAGTAGATGCTATCTAATACCAGATAACAAATTGAGTCTGTGATACAGGTTGACATGTTAGAATAAGGTACAGTGTGCCATTTCCTGTACTGGCTGGTATTACAATTTTGGGATCCCAGTAACCTTACTTCACTTCTGCCTTCTACAGTATGACTAGAAATTCAAGCCTCAGCATTAAGCCACAGTTTTCTTTCAATAATCAACTCGATACAATCGAGGATGAATCCTCTGCCTTTGTGCCATGTACGAAGTCTGAAACCAAGCAGAAGTGAGGCACTTCTGCTGTGAGACTTGATCAGAAATCAGAAGCCTCCAGGCATGCCCATGCACTGTGCTCTATAGCATGCGGCAAACCTGGGGCACGACCTGCAGGAGTCATTAAGAGTTGAGATACAGTGGACCTAAGTACTCTGTGACTGGAAAAAAGCAGATAGTATTTCGTAGTCCTCCCACGTGCCTGTAATCATGGTAATAAAGCAGTGTAGGCAATGCAAATTTGGGTTGAGGGTGCAAGGCTTGAGGTCATGCTTCTTTGTGCCTACAAACTCTTAATTTGAGGGGTGCACTCAAAGACTTTGGCTTTATTCCCATTAACAAAAGAAACACCAGCATCAGACTATCACGATTAGGTTTTCTGTATGCAACTGATGAGGAAAAGAGCTTTTTTTAAATTTTTTTAAATTACATTTTTTAATTTTTAAAGCTCCACCCCAACAGTTTAAGCCTGAGTTTAGTGTGACAGCATGAGGCAGTTCAGCCGCAAAGCGAGAAGTAATGTGTCAGATTTTATCCCATACGCAGTTTTGCAGCCTCAGGTAATTCTTGCCTCTAGCTCCCATTTTCTAGCAAGATGTCTTAGCCACTAGGCATGGGCACAGTTTTGTTGAAGCCATGCATTGAATTATGAAGGGAAAAAAGTTTCTAAAATTGGTGGTTACTTATTTCACAGTTTTTACTTTTCTTGTTCCTTCTTGCATTTCCATCTTATCCTTCTAGTGCCTGTAAGGAAGAATAAATTATGTTCATACGTTTGCCAGCAAGAGCTGGCTGTCACTCTGTGAAGCTCCTCTCCCTCAGCCCTGTTGTTAGAAGAGGTTCTTGTGTATCTAAGATTGCTCAGCTAACCATGGGGTCTCCAGGTGCTTGCAGTCTGCATCATTGAGTCCTCCCTGACTGTCTGTACAATGAGATGTTTCAGGATCCTTGACTCGGTTACCTTAACACAGGCATCTCTTGCCACCTGAGATGCCCAGCTCTTTCCTAATCCTAGTCCTGGTCTCTAGCCACTGTTCCAGAAGGGAATAGGTCTCCCCGAGGGGCTGTGTTACATCTGCCAGCCCTATATAGATATTTTGGCTACCCTAGGCTACAACACAGTACGAGAAGCCTCTACTGGACAACTGAGTTAAGCCAAGGGTGCCTCCAGCCATTTCACCTTCACCCATGCAATCGTAGAAATGCTGGGGCAGTGGGACAACAGTGGCCAGGCTAGATGCAAACAGAGCTCAGATACTTACATAACGTAGCAAAAATGGAAATCACGTTAACATATATCGTGGTTTTCCCACACGGTAGTTTGCACCATCAGAACCACCAATGAAAAGGAAAAGGTCATGAGCTGAGTTAGTGTATTTGTACCTTCAAAACTACTCCTTGATGCTCCCAGATACTGAGTTTTTGCCTTCAGTTTCTTTCAGGCAGCAGAGATTTAGATATTGTCTGCTCCAGTACTGCCTTCACCAGTAAGAACCGGCTTTTTCAGCAGCTGGGTCCTCCTCCTGTTGGACAGAAGGAGACTGTGTAGATGGCATTGAAATCTGGATGAATGTTAGGATCTTTTCTAGCAGCAGGGGGAAGCAGTTCTGTGCAAGGAGCACTGTTTGCTACTGGAGTAGCTGGAATTACTCTTACTCTGTTGGTTTTATTTTTTAGGCTTTTAAAATAAGAATGAGCAATATGCCTACAATTAAGAAGTTCCTGCAGCCTGGCAGCCCAAGGAAACCCCCACCAGATGAATGTTATGTAGAAACTGTGTTGAAGATTTTTAAGAAATGAATGCCTTGCTACCTTTAGTGAGACCCAAAATACTTGAGGGGGGGTAACAGGACGGATGGGGACGGGACAACTGAACCAAAAGAAGTAGGAAGCTCAGTAAATTAGTATTGTTGCAGTTAAAATCAACGGTGTGTTTAAAACAAAAACAACAAAAAAGACCCCCCACCAAACCCAAAACTGAAATAAAGCATTCTGATTACTCTGGCAATGTGACAGCAGATTTGTCTTTATTGATATCAAATGCTTGGCAAAACATGAAAACAAAGGTATATGGAAGCAAGAACTATTTGTAGGGTAGGGAATTTATTCATTTGGAAAAAGACTGATACGGTGTTAGTATTGTCAGAACGTAACTTGTGGAAGAAGGTGTCTTCTGGATGAAAACAGGCTTCAGAATAAGAGCTATGGAAGAGAAGACTCACTGAATCACTAACCTTCAAGAAGCAGACTTGTTTCAAGACCAATTTTGGTGAGCGAGTACTTATATTGCATTATTCTTACAGCATTGTGTGAGTGAAACTTGTAATTTAATATTAGTTTCATCTGTTGTTACCAAAGCCAAATCTCTTTGGTTTCTCACACTTCCCAGGTCTTGCCTAGAAACCAGCTTTTATTTTGTTCCTTTTTTTTTTTTTTTTCTTCCTCTACCTTTTTGATGTGATTCTTCCAGACACCCTAGTTCATTGTTCCCAGTGCACTGGAGTCTGTGCCCCTCTTCACGTGATGAACCTCTTCAAAAGGGGGGGAGGGCAGAGCCACATCCTCAAACAGATGATCACTCACGTTCAATATTTGTTCATGTTTCTTTCTGTGCATTCATCTGCCATTTTGGGGAACTCTCAGCTGCTTCCTAGGCCCGGCTCCGGACACCAATGGCCAGCTACATCTTTGTCCTAGTAAAACAAGAAGCACCAGGCTCCATTCCCAGGCTCTGAGGCCATATATACACTATTAAACTCTATTATTACCCAAAGCTGTGCAACCTCATCCAAACAGCCTGTTGCGGTTGGGCCCTGGCATGGACTGACTGTGGCTGGCAGCCATCTGGGCAAGAGCAGCGGACACGGACCAACAACCCCTGAGCGAGCTGCTGTCAATTCAGTAACACAGGTGGCATCTTCCAGTGCCCATGCCCTGGCACTGCCCCCTGTTTGATGTGATCTTCAGAGAACTCTAGAGGGTAAAACCTGAGCCTGAGCTGCCACTCTGTGCAGAGTGAAACCTGGGCAGCCTAGGGGTGCTGCTGCTTCAGCAGCACTGTGGGGTACCAGCCACCCTTGTGGCAATGTGGTAGGACCAGTGACACCAAGGTGGTCACATCTCCTCCAAGTGAGGCCTGTCTGTAATGGGGGAGGTGATTCACAGAGTGGCACTGGGGAGGAGTGGGGTTGTGGAACAGCGCAGATGTCATGGCTAGGACATCTCAGGTGCCTTAAAGGTGCAATAAAGTTGCCTTAGTAATCCCTCCTTGTGCAGGTAAGCTCACTAATCATTTAGTGAGTCATGCTCATTGTCTCTATCCTAAAAAACTGTTTAAGGTTTCTTGGAAAGTGACTTTGGTCCAGTGTGAGCAATGAAGAATGTGCCAGCCAGAAGACTTCCAGGTCTTCCAGGGAGGAATGGACCTGTGCTGCTTTCACCTTGGATCTCTGCTCCAAACACTGAGCCACTGGGCACAGCGGTGGCAGCCGTTGTGGCTGGCATAAGGAACCTTGCTCCACAAGACTGTCCTATTTGGTGGCAACTATCTAACCCTCTGGGACTCATAGGAGGTCTTGGAAAGAACTCCTCTGGAGGTGGCTCCTTACTTAGCCAGCTTGCTGGCATGTGGGAGCTGTGCTGGCCTGCCTGAGCCTCACCAGGCTCACCGTGATTCCCCAGGCCACCCAAGTGCTCAGCGTTGTGATACCAGCCTCCCTGTGTCAGCCTTGCTGTCAGTGCTTTGTCTCATCCTGGTTCCCTAGTAAGTGAAAGCAGCAGGTCTCAAGCAGTTGCTCGAAGAAGTTGCTTTTCCTCTAAAATCCAGAAGCCTGGATTTTACAGGAAAAGTACCTGAACTTGTTTGTTAACAGTTGGCAATGCCATAGGCAAACTGCCCACGTGGCTGTGGTGCACCCTGCCACCTTGTGTCACCGGGTGCCTCTGTGCCGTCCCAAGAAGAAAGCCACTGCATACCTGCCTGTGCAGGGAGGCCACCTCCCTAGTAGCTGCTACCACAGCAACGTACATCTCCGTGCAACCCCTGTGGCTGCTACCTCTCCACGCTGAGCAACAGGATGGGCTTTGAACATGAAAGTGCAATTACTGTGAGCTGTTTGGTACGTCACTTGCTTATATACCTGTAAAAGGTCAAAATGTAGTCAATGTTACCATCTTTAAATTAAGGCCTGTGGGTGAATAGGATTTTTTAAGACCTCGCTGCAAAGTTTTCCTTGCAAAACTGACTATTTTTCTTCATAAATCCATTATTTCAAACATTGTGTATAACCTTACCAGCATTTCACATGCAAGTTACAAATATATTATCTCTTGAGAACGAAGAGATGGAAGAAACACACAATCTGTTTTGCAGACTCAGGTAAGGCGGAGGTGGTTTATTTCTACAGCTGTAGGACAGAACACAGAGCAACAGAGGTTCAGCTTCTATTGATTTTAAACCAAAAATATTAGGGCTTGTATACATTTACAGCAGAAAATAAGTGCCTTGTGAATGGGCCTGATGCGGCAGAGCAGCATCTGCATAGAAGAAAACTTTGTTCCAGCAGATGTCTGTAAACAAATCTGATGCTTAATAATCCCATGACAAAAGTGTAGAAAAAGAGAAGGTTTTCAGGTGTGAAATGTTCTAGAATTCCTGATATTGCCTGCCTGCCAATGGCACTCTACCTTCTGTTCTTACATACTGACTGTCTCCATGGGGAGAGAATCACATCCAGAAAGGAGAAAGGTGCAGGGGCTGGAAGCATGGAGGGGAAAATAGGGAATAATCACAGGTAAGTGAGACAGTTTGGCATTTGCCAAGAAGACACAAACTAATATTGCAAACTAAGCAGGAGAGAGAGAGAAAGGGAGCCAACTAGAGGGAACCAGAAGGAAAGCTGAAAGCTTAAGATGCTGTTATGTGGAGAGATAGCCCTAAAAACAATGGTGAGCAGGTAACACTCCATTCACATCTTTCTCTTTTTCTGCCTCATATGGAGGTGGCAGGAGCTGCTGATGTTAGCCAAAGAAAAATGGTCATTATCTTTCACTGAATATCAGAGCATTGTTTTGGTTTTGCTTAGCAAGGTCTTGCATTTGTTATTCAAACCATCATGTGAGGAACCACTGGCAAAAAAACCCATGATGATCGAAAAAAATTCAAGCTTAGTAGCACTTGAGAACACCTGCCCATTTCTAGGTAACCCACTTGCTCTTCAAAATGTTTGGGAAAACACCTAATGCGCTTCACATATCTACAACCAAGTGTTAAGTCAGCAGGAGGATCACTGGAGAAAAGGACATTTTCTTTCTTTTAATTTCTCTCTTCCCTCTGCAAGGCTATCTTTTGTAAACATATTATTGGGTTTATAAGATGGTTACATTGCACACTTAGCCCACCGGCTTCGGGTAATTAAGGGTGGAGAAATGTTTCATGGGAAATAATGTGTGAGCTGCACTTTTCACGTGTGCTAAACACAGGCAGCATCAGTTTGGAAAAACAACAAGCAGGACATTTATTTTGAAGAATATGAAACACCGGAGCTGCACTTTATTTCTGCAGCAAGGCAGGGCTGGGCATATCCCAGCAGGTCTCATTAGCCACAGATGAGGCTCCCTCCTCTACAGTCCCTATTCCCTCTGCTAATACAACAAGGCGCAACTTCCCTTGCAAGTACCTTTTGAATATTGGCTTACAATTTTGAACGCAGCTCCAACCCAAATTAACATAGTTCTGATGTTTTATAGAGAGAGAAAAGTTCACAAAGCCTGATGACACAAAACATTTTCCAATGCTTTGTCAAGAATTTAGTATCTTGTCTGAAAAAACAAATTTTAAAAAAAATCTCTTTTTAGGAAAAATTTTAAAGTTTTAAAGGAAGAGGCTAAATGGAAACAAGCTGGTGGGCAACAGCAGCAGCTGGGGTGAATATTCATTCCTAAGTTATTAGGGTATCTTTGACATTTCGCCTAGTTTTAACTCCTGGATAGTCAATCTGAACCTAGACATTCTTAAAAGATCAGAGGTCTTCAGGCATGCAAGATACAAATAATACTTGTATAGCGTTCTCAATTTTTCAATTTTATTTAGGCTAGTAACTGTGTTGATGAAGACTTGCCTGAAATCTTGATGGATACCTCTGATAGGGTAAGAAATGTCAGTACTGGGATAAATCACCCTCTGAAGACTTCTACTCCTCTCCCCTACCCCTAAGGGTAGGGACTGGCTTCATCTAAACTTTTAACTGCCTCAGTTGAGACAGCATCCTTTTGAGTAGTTTGGATATCAGCTGGAGCTCAAGTGCATGGTGAGGGATTCCTCCTGAATTTAGACCTATTTAATGGAGACTAGACAGCTAGAATAGATGTAGGTGTCTACAAAGTTAGGTGAGACGAGTTTTCCCAAGTTGTCTGCACTGTGATTAACTTTCATGCTTGAACTCATGTTTTTGTACCTTGCAGTCCTCTGACATGGTGGATGTCAAGTCCTTGTAGGAGTAGTCACTAGACCTGGGATATCTCCTAGAGTTTATCATGGCAAGGCCTACAAATGATTAATCCAGCCAAGCTACCTAAGAGTGAGTTCGGACTTGTGAAATACCACCAGATGCACCTTGGTGCACACGTCTATGCAGGGAAAGCTTCAATCTCCCACATTATCCTAGATTCTGGGTTGTTAAGTCACCTCTGTCCAACAGCTCTGGAAACACTGTTTCCAGCAGTGTAGTTTGATCTTTTACTCGTAAAAAAACTGTGCTAAGAGCAAACGTCGGAACTCCCAGAAGCCAGGAGGAGAAAACCGTCACTTCTCAAGCAAGCAAATAAAACATTCTTATGCAGAGTTCTGTTTCTTTATAAAATGCGAACAAATTATTTTGAGCTGGATGTTAACAGAAAACAAAATGTGGGCAGCTTGTGCTTCTACAGTGATATCAAGAGTGGGCTTCTGCTGCACGTAGCACGTAGCCTGGGGCTCTCCATGACACCTCTGCAGGGCTAGCCATTGTGCTATGGCACATGCCGCAGAGCTGGGCTCTCCAGAGCAGCAGCTAGAGGCCAGCGGATGCCCTGGAACATGCACAGAAGCATGGACACCTCTACGTAGGTGACTGAGCCCCACTGCAGGCTTTCAGAGGCTGGACAGAACTTCCCCAAATGTAAGAAGGGGACAGAGTGAAATAAGAAAGAAAAGAGCCCGAACCAGAAGGCAGAGGGGCTACAGGATATGCTGTCAGTGAGGAGTCCCCTTCTGTGAAGCCTGGCTCTCCTCACATGTGGTATAGGGTACAGAGTGTTCCACTTGGGGACTAGGCACCTCCTAGACGTTGCAGTGGTGACCATTTTGATGCCTTGTCCTTCTGTGGTTCTAGCTCTAAATAAATAATTAAGCTTATATTACTGTCAAGCGTGGAACACATTGGTCTAACAGGCACAGAATCACAGAATGGTAGGGCGTGGAAGCGACATATGGAGATTATCTAGTCCAACCCCCCTGCTAAAGCAGGTTTACCTACAGCAGGTTGCACAGGATCGCAACCACGCAGGTTTTGAAAATCTCCAGAGAAGGAGACACCACAGCCTCTCTGGGCAGCCTGTTCCAGTGCTCTGTCACCTTCAAAGTAAAGAAGTTTTTCCTTATGTTCAGATGGAACTTCCTGTGTTCCAGTTTGTGCCCATTGCCCCTTGTCCTGTCACTGGGCATCACTGAAAAGAGTCTGGCCCCATTCTCTTCACACCTGCCCTTTAGATATTCATAAGCATTGATAAGACCCCTCTCAGCCTTCTCTTCTCCAGGCTAAACAGACCCAGGTCTCTCAGCCTTTCCTCATAAGAGAGGTGCTCTGGTCCCCTGATCACTTTCGTAGACCTCTGCTGGACCCTTTCCGGTAGTTCCTTGTCTTTCTTGAACTGGGGAGCCCAGAACTGGACACAGTACTCCAGATGTGTAGCACCAGTGGTGGAGACTGACAGGATGAGGATCATTTTCAGCTACATAGCAGCAAAGTATGTCTACAGGAAGGACTTGAAGGAGAGAGCCCCCTGTACCCCAAACAACTCTTTTTTTTTGTCTGATGGACTAAAATTCATACAACCTCCCTGTGTAATATGAGAAGAATATCCCAGCTCACAAGTTACGTTCAGTGTGATTCAGCAGATTTTATACAGCACATTTACCTTGCCTGCCGGTGATGTCTACAACGGTATTAACCAGCTAGATTAGATAAGCAGGATGGTGCACGGGAGTTTATGCTGTATCGACTCTTTGAAGTCAACAGAGTTATCGCAAGAAAACAGTCAGGAGTGCAGAGGGCAGTTTGTCTTCTGATGCCGCTCTTCATTTACTGTTTCCTACAGTTGTCTTTGGCATGCATTTTCACCAGGTCAAATTCAGGGAAACATTTTTAACAGAAAAAGAAAAAACCTTTCTATGTCCAGGAATGAAATTCAGCAGAAAAATGTCCTGAAGGAGTATCCCTCATCACTAAAGAAGGAAAGGAAGCTTATGGAGGATTCAAGCTGAATCAGTTGATGTGACTTATGTAAAAGCACCAATCTGTTAAAATTAAAAAAGCATAAAGTATTAAAATAAAATTTTGATTGCTATCACAGTATTTTTTTAAATCTTAGAAGCTTTTTGGACATTCTGATTATTTTTAACTAGCAGGTTGCCAAACAATGAAAATAGGAAGCACACAATTTTCTGCTGGCACAGATGTTCCCAATGATCATGACCTCTTGTGAATCTCACATTTGTACATAGTCAGCATTAGTCAGGAATTTATTTTCTGTAGGTGAGAAGTGACTAAACAGACCTAAGTGATTTTGTTCATTTAAGAAATAGGAGTTTCCAATCGGCAGAGAACTGTTTGCAATTCTCTTTGTAGGAGGGGCTACAGACCAGTATAATCTCAAGGCAAAGCTACTTGAGAGCGTAGCGTGAGTTATACTGTCTACAAGGTAAGCTCTCTGGATTTTGGACATGCGTAGGGAATTAGTGTACTTGAAACTAAGACAGTGAATGGGTTTTATGGATTAAATACTTGCATGTACTTTCTTGACTAACATGGTTATGTGCATTAAATGTTAAATTATTAATCACAGCTTTCTAGGTGTACAGATTTAACAAAAAGAAATTTAGATCTCAAGAGTGTGGAGTGCTTCCCGTCACCCCCTTCTTCCTACTGTACAGAAGATGACACGTTCCTTACAACAAGGGGAATATGTGTTTTTTGTAGCCATTTGCTTTTTGCTGCTTTTAATGCTGTAGCTTTACTATTGACACGACGTTAATAACTGTGAAGCTAGTATAAACTAGGCACTGTTTATGTGTTTGCTGCTGGTGTGCATGCACTGATTCTGACTGGGGAGGATGACAGTCTGCCTAGAAACCATTGTTGCTTTAAATTCCAGCAAAGAGTTGGAATTGAACAGAGCAGGTATTGCATTTTGGCTCTGTCTGTGGTAAAGGCAACTCTAATGTTACCAGAGACAAAACTAAATTCCATGTCTTCGGGTGCTTGCCTGAAGAAATGGGAAAAGCGGGGAGTATTGTAAATGAGATTGAATGCTTACAACGGTGGAAAAAAATCCTTCCTGTCACTTTATAATAGAGCATAACGGCTGCTGGAGAAAGCACAGCAATTGTTAAGTTTATATTGTGTATCTGATTAAACAGTAAACTGTATCCTGAGATAATGCCAAAATAAATAGAGCAGTGTATCTCGTGCACCCTGCTTTTTGGTCAGAGCAGAATGCTTTGGGATGCAAATGGGTTTTGCTTTGCTTGTTCTCTAACATGGGCCAATTGCTCTCAGTACAGAGTTCTGCTTAACTAAACTGCACATATAAAAGACAACTTAAGGCAAAATGCTACAATGCAGTCTCTCAATATAGTCTTTTACCTCCTCTGCTAATTTGATGTGTCTTGGACCATAAATCATTGGTTACAAAGAAGAGAACTTTGAACAATGCTTCAGAACCAGTTAGAGACTCAAAACCAGCATTCTGAATCTTCATTTTGCAAAACTTACTTCTTTATTCCAGATAGTAGGAAATCAGGCACATAGAAATATGTCTGGAAAACCCAAGCTGCACTACTTCAACGGGCGAGGCCGAATGGAATCAATACGGTGGCTACTAGCAGCAGCCGGGATTGAGGTTTGCCTCTGTTTTTTATACTAAGAGCATGTGACAAATATGTATTTTTACTGTTCCTTATAAAAAATGTGACTGACCAGCAGTTTCAAGTTCTGCATTTAGTGCATTGCTGACCAAGCCAACAATGACCACTAGCTTACCCTAAGTGGGGGGGCAAGCTAACGTTTCACTTCCAAGCATCATGTGCCAAGCCTACTGGTAGCACCATAAATGCCTCTCCCCCATAGCTAGTCAAAGAAAAAATTTAAAACCACAGCAGCAGAACCTGGCTTTTTATCTTCTGATCACAGGGGTTGAGCACTTTCGATTCTGAAGACCTTCAGTTAAATCTCAATGTCCAAAATAGCAAAAACTTATTATGCCTACTACAATGTAGCTAACTCCTGAAGGTACTGTGTATTATAAAACACAGAGTAATTGTTTTTATCTCTAACAGTTTCTAATATTAAACTGGAGAGGGAGTGTGGGGATCTGTGTGTTTTAAGAGCTGTGAGTTTCTGTCATGGTGATGGGCAATGTGTCAGAAAGCTGCATGGGGCACACGATCTTTTCTCTTCGTCCTTCCTTTTGCCAGCTTGTGGAAAAGGACCTATAACACAGTTCTGCTGCTGCAGTGTGAATTTATCTATCCTCTCCTCTGTCTGCACCATCTCTTGCCAGCACTGACAACAGAAGTGGTATGGTCATCGTTTGCTCAGCAGACAGACAGGGTTTTGTGCCTTCAGCCACCTCAGCTTTAGCCAAAATCTTACCTGCACAAAAACATGAATCACATGTGAGATGGAAAAGAAGATGATGTGACAGAGACAAACCAAGTTTTTAAAGATATCACTTCCAAATCTGATTTATTTTTTTAAAAATAGAATTCCCCAAAACACAGCTCTTTGTGCCTTCACTGTCTCATGCAAAGCAGAAGCTAAAACATGCAATGACAACACAACTTTTCTTCTGTATTTCCTGCAGTTTGAAGAGTGTTTTCTGGAAACAAAGGATGATCTGACAAAGTTACAGAAGGGTAAGTTTCCTTCACTTTTTAATAATTAGATGATGATGATGATGATGATGATAGTAATAGTAGTAGTAGTAGTAGTAATAGTAATAGTAATAGTAATAGTAATAGTAATAGTAATAGTAATAGTCTTAGAACACCTAAGAAGTCTTATGTCTCTTAAAAAGAAAATCTAGACTGGATTGTACATGAGGTATCACAGATGCACACTGCAGTGTGTTAGATGGTATCATCCACCCAGTTGCTTCAGTCTTCACTAAACCACAGAAGGGCTGAGGTCAGAAGGGACCTCTTGAGATTGTCTGCTCCAACTCCCCTCCTCCAGCAAGGCTACCTAGAGCCAGTTGCGCAGGATGGTGTCCAGTTGAGTTTTAAGTATCTCCAAGGATGGAGACTTCGCAGCCTCTCTGGGCAACGCATGCCAGTGTACAGTCACTCTCTCAGTAAAAAAGCATTTCCTTAAGTTCAGCTGATTGACTCTCCTGTGTTTCAGTTTGTGCCCATTGCCTCCTGTCCTACAACAATATATGTTTTTGTCATCAGACCATCTTGAATTTCATTAGCATTTTAGGTTGCCTACAAAGTTGTTGTTTTATATCTGTATGAAACCAGAGTTCCACATTTCTGAGTTTAACTTGTACCTCTGATGCATTCCTGTTTCCCAAGGCAACATGTGGACATGATATTCACATTTCCTCCAAACCAAATTACATGTCTGTGCTCTTCCAGTTCACTTGGCTTTTCAAAGAAGTCTGAGCTAGGGTTGGCATTTGTAGTCCTGCTCTCCTTTAGGAACAATGACTTGATCCCCCTGCCATGTGCCAGCTTTCAAAAAGTATTTCAAGACACAAGCATAAACGAAAATGTGCCCTTAATAGCAAGCAGTTTCTCTGCATGCTTGCCTTCCAGTGGATGCAAAGGTGGACATAGTTGATCAGTTATTTGAGTCAAGAAATACGATTCCATAAAGCAAATACTCTGACTCACTTCTCCGATCAGTTCCTGGAGGTATTTTGACTTACTTCTTCCTTGCTGGAATAAGGCTTCTGCAGACTAGTAAGGGATTTACATGGCTACAGTCTCATACCAAGTGATATCAGGCTCTTGCAAGAATCTCATGAAACCCACCCATTATTCCCTGCTACATGCCTGTATGTCATTATATGAAGTCAATATAGTAGTCACAGAGATAATATTATATGCTTTTATATTCACATATGTTGACAAGACCTTAAATAATCCAGATTTCCATAATACTTACCAAAGCATGACAGAAACTGGCTCATTATGGGTCAGATCCTACAGTCCTTCTCATCTGTATTAACCTCCATGAAAATCATCTGAGTTAGGGCCATGCAGAGCAGGACTTGTCTTTTTCAGTGTATGACTGCTACAAGTTCTGCATTTGGGTGCTTCCTCAGATTTGAAGAAACTTCAAGCAGCTGACTGCTATAATGTTACATTATTAACATGTCACTAAGAAATGGTTCTTGGCTTCATGGCAAGCTTTTTTCCACACCGTGTTACGAGAATGAGGAAGTCTGCCACAAATCAAAAATAATATGGGTGGTTACTTTGTCAAACACCCACTAATGGTTCTCATTCAGAGACTGAATGTCTCCTGGTCTTGTCCCCTTTTCTCTAGATGGATCCTTGCTGTTTCAGCAAGTGCCAATGGTGGAGATGGATGGGATGAAGATGGTGCAGACGAGAGCCATCCTCAGCTACATAGCAGCAAAGTACAACCTCTATGGGAAGGACCTGAAGGAGAGAGCCCTGTACTGTAACAGTACCTCCTTTGTTTGTTAGACTACAGTTCATACTACCTCTCTGTGTAACACAAGAATATCCCAGCTCACGGTTAGATCCAGGGTGATACAGCAGCTTTTCATGTAGCACGTGTTGACCGTGCCTGTGGGTGATGTCTACAACAGTAATAACCAGCTAGATTAGATAGGCAGGATGGTGCAAGGGAGTTCATGAAGATCAAAGGTCAATACAGTTATCAGAAGCAAGCAGTCAGGAGTGCAGAGGGCAGATGGTCTTACTGATGCTGCTTTTCATTTCCTCCTGCAGTTGTCAGCAGCAGGCATTGTCACCACATCAAATTCAGGGAAATGTGATTGATGGAAACAAAAAACTTCTCTAATAACCAGGGATTAGAATTAATAACTGGTTATTAAAAGACAGGGCTCTTAGGGCACATGGTTTGACCTGAAGTATTTTTAAATGCGTCAAGTTAATTAGCACAGGTAAGCACACTTCAAGATATTTGTTAGAAATTGTATAGACTTACTGTTTAACTTAACACGTCTGATTGGATATTTAACACGTCTGATTGGATTTTTAACACAAATTTGGATGACACACCATGCCAATTTTGTACTCAGGTTCAAAAAAACTTAATACAGAGAAGTATCACTCCCAGTGAAAAATGGAAGGGGTATGGTCTTTTAGTTTTTGCTTAGGCACTTTGCTCCTCCCCTTCCCCCCGCCTGAAGCCACTGTAGTCTGGGGGAAACTGCTCCAAGCTCTGCCAGTAGCTACGGTGCTATCCAGACCTACTGTGTTTGACTTGACCAACTGGATCTATTCCTTTCAGAATTGATATGTATGTGGAAGCAATAATAGATCTGAATGAGTTACTCATGACCCATACTTTCCAACCAGCGGATAAAAAGGAGCAACATTTTGCTACTATTGTGGACAAGGCCACAAACAGATACTTCCCAGTCTACGAGAAGGTACGTGACAAAGATGTACTAGCTTAATTAATACTGTTTTCCTGAAACTCCATCCTGGATCTACAAAATTTTTTTTTATGAAAACAGAGAATAAAAAAATACCACTTAAATATAAATGCTATGGTTTTGGTGGGGCTGGGACAAGGATGGAGAGAGGACATGACAGAGGGGACTGAAGGCACTATAAATCTGCAGAGCTGCAAAAACCCAGGACACACTGAGCTCCTCAAATGTCCATGTTTCAGTCTGTATGTTGTTTCAGACAAGACACTATAGCATCAGCTTTTACATAAAGTTTCCTCCTGAAGTGCAGAACCCCCTCTACCATATGTGCTATGTAAAGCATTACAGCTCCTTCCGTAACAAAAGGGAGGATTGATTAGCTGGGTGTCAAGACCATGAGGCAGAGGTTACATGTGGAAAGCTCCCAACGCAGTATTCCAAAAAACTGAAGAGGAAATAGGTGAGAAGTAAGGGAGCTGCCCATAATCTGAAAGAGTCCAAGATATTCTTACTATAACCTGGGCTGAACTTAACCCTCTTGTAAATTTTGTGTAGGTATTTGCCGTGATGGTTGTATCCCATAAAGCTTAGCCTTCAACACAGCAGTGCTGATGAGATGAGCTACAGAAGTGAAGGCAAGAGGGGTACAACTGAGCTGCCAAAAAGAAATGCAGAAGAGAAAGGACTGATGAATTATGCCTAGAATGACAATGTGTCCAGATCATTCCTTTGTACTACAAATGTTCTTACTGCATTTCCTTCTTTCAAGGATAACTCCATGCAGTGTATGACTTTGCTTTGAAGATATCACATTAAGTCACACAGAGAAAAAGAAAAAAAATCACATCTGCTTCTGGTTCTCTGTTTTTAGGTTTTGAAAGACCACGGACAAGACTTTCTTGTTGGCAACCAGTTTAGCAGGGCAGATGTGCAATTACTTGAAACCCTTTTAATGGCCGAAGAGTACAAGCCTGATATACTGGCCAAATTTCCTCTCTTGCAGGTAACTGAATGAACAGTTTTAATGGACAATGAGTCAAAGCAGGACCACTGATTTAAACTGGCTGAGAAATATAGGAGAGTGGGAGGGTGAGGAAAGAAGTGAAAGACAAAATCAAAATAAAATATCCTAAGTACTTTTAGCCAGCCTCAAATACTGATGGCTATTGATGCCTTCTGTTACTATAGCCACAAAAGCATAATAGCATGAAGCATATAGATTCTTCTGCAGGATCAACCCATAATATTACTTTTAGAGCATGGATAACATCTAAATGTCTGACAGTTACCACGGTTCTTAAGCACAGTGCTGGTTTTGGTTTTGTTTTGTAGAGTTTTAAAGCAAGAATAAGCAATATCCCCACAATAAAGAAATTCCTGCAGCCTGGCAGCCAGAGGAAACCACCGCTACAGGAAAAAGATGTACCAAAACTGATGAAAATTTTCCACTGAGCAGCAACCTAAACCGACAGAAACTCTATTTCATTGTCTTTGTGTTTGCTGATAGTGGCAAATTGATATTAATGAAAATAATGAAAAGCTTTTTGATCTCTCTTTCCTTAGCTACAGGACTGGTTTTAGCCTACTGCAGACACTTCCAAGGTAAATCTACACGAGCACACCAGCAAATGGAATAGTTCACTGAATTAGGGGGTACACTGGACAACACAGGATGTCTTAATTTACTTAAAAGATTACGTGAAATAAAGTCTTACTATTGACACTCAAAACCAGTTTGTTCACTGACTTCTTGCTGCTAATTATATACCTAACAGCTCTCTGGTTCTGTCTTTCTGGCATTCCCAGCAGTTGCTGGAAAATGAAGAGAGCTTAGCCCAAACAGTGGCTGACACATCCGTTCTGGGAAATGCCAGGAAAAGCCTGCAGGTTCTGGTTTGGTTGGGACAATGGGTTTGGATTCCACTTTCCCCTGAACTTAACTTGGAGTATGCTGGGACCAGAGGTCCTACTACACCTCTGTTTTTCCACTAGACATTCAAACTCTTGTACTGTAGCTTCACCAATATTTCCTTTAACAAAAGGTCTGCTGTAGCAGCTAAAAGCACTTTGCAGACTCGACTGAGAAACGAATGCTTGTTGCCAACTGTAAAGTTGAAAATTTATTGTTTGAGGAAGGAGGAGTCAAGTTAGGGTCAGGTGCTAGTGAGACCTTGAAACGCAGGACTTCATGTTGACTTATGTCACTTTACATTAAACTCAGTTACATACAAGTTTTACATAAGTTGTACGTTATAATTACTTAAATCAAGCTCCACTACTGAGCAGGACAGCTGAACGCATAAATATATATATTATTTAAGCACCAAATCAACCAAGTATGTAAATGCAACAGCCAGTGCCCTAAAACCAACTAATGCTCTAGTACTGGCAGTTTTAAGCTGGGCAAACTCAGGACACTGAAACTCTTGCTAACACTGATAGTTCCTTTATAAGAAAGGCCACACAGCTGGAACCAGTTTTTAACATCAAGAAAGGAAAAAACCCAATGGTTTTCTGCAGCAGAGCATGTATTAATTAGAGTTGTTGCCAGAGCTGCTTTCCTCCCGCCTCACCGAAGCATTCGGGCGGCACTTGCAGCTGCTGAGCGCTTGTCAGAAACTCCAGACGGAAACTTTGGCCGTGGCTGCCGACTCTCTGCCATGCAAGCTCTCCTGCACAGCCGGGCGGTTTTAGGAGACTGTGCGCAGGAGCCTCCGGCCACACACAGCCAGAACCCCTGGCACACCGACAGCTCAGCACTCCTCGCACGGGGGCTTAGGCCCAGGCCTCTCCATGGTCACGCCATTGCTGCGACGCCATCGCTGCCTCGGAGGCCTCGAAGCCTTTCTCCAGCTCCCTGCTGCCCCGGCCGCCATGTCCCTCTGAGGTGCAGCCGCCGCACCCCGCCGACCTCGAAGCCAGCCCAGTGGAAAAAGTCGTTTCACAAGACTTGGGGGATAAGGCCGAGGTGGCTTTTCCTTCACCTACGCTTGTAGGGCTTAGGGGCGCCGTTTAACTGCGCGCAGCTGGCGCACGGCGCCGCCGCCGGGCCTGAGGCAGGGCGGGGGCGGGCAGTGGGCAGGCCGCCAAGCGCAGCAGGCTGAGGGGAGGAGCGGCCGCCTCTGGGCGGGCCGGGCGGCGAGGGCAGCCCTAGCGGAGCTGGCTGGGCTGGGGGATCTGTCGGCGGTGCGGTGTGGTCCGGGCAGAGGGTACTGGCG